>VZTF01009710.1:101106-129550 GCA_013397755.1 Cnemophilus loriae
ATATATATAGATATATACGGGTATATATATATATATATATATACACACATATATATAAAATTATATAATTATATAGTAAAATATTATAAAGATATATATTTAAAATATTACGTATGTACCTATATGTATATATGCACATATGACCAGTTTATATATTTAATGTTTTAAACGTAATAGATATAATATTAAATTGTAAGTTTATAAAATGATAAGATTACAAGGCTATAAAAAGAGTCCTACTGAAGTCCTTTCAGGTACAGCAGTACAGAATTTGGACAGAAGAGGATGGGCAAGATCCATCTAATGGTAGGAAGGTATGGTGCGGGATGTGCTTCTTTCTTGACAGATCTTTTGTAGAAAAGTGCAAAAGCTGAAAAATTGCTGAGCCTGAGCTGGCAAACTGACTGCAAGCCTGATGCAAAGCCTGTTGGGGTCAGCTGAAGCTTGAGGTAGCACAGCTTTGTGAGGGGTACTTGCTGGTCTGGGACAAAAGCTGCTCTAAGCCATTTTCTATCATGAACATGAGGGAAGGGTTTTGTTCACTTTGCAGCCTCCACTTCCTCCTCTCCCAGTATTTACATCTTCTCTGAGACTGTGGGACAGTGCCTTGGATTTACAGTATCTATGGCTGAGCTATAAAACGTGTATTTGCGCACTCAGAGTATCCAAGGCTTTCTTTCCTGCCATGTGAAAGAAAAGGCCTGCTTAAAGGCAGAAAGCCAGGGGAAGCAAATGGAACTAATGGGAAAGGTGCATCAGTGTGACCTAACTCCACTGGTTTAACAAGGCTAAAAATGCATGACTCAATTACACAAGAGTTAGCTAATGAGGAATGGGGAAGATGTTACAGTTTAAAACAAATGGCTACTAAATGAATTGGGTGCTGCCTTTCAAATCTTTGCGATTCAACAAAAACCTGGCAAGACATTTTCTTCACAGGATATGAATCATCCGAAATAAAAAAAGCAACACTAGGGCCACCTACATTCAGAGTTTGTACAGTATGACCTTAAGGCCCAACATCTACCAGAAGTTGAGTAGCAAAAGGCCAAGCTCCAAAGAATAAAAGGGCTTACATCAGTATTAAATAATTCTTTCTTAGAGATGCAAATTTCTAATTAGTTACTGTGGAAACTGTAGAGGCCTGGAAGTAAGCCCTGCACAATGAGAATGAGAGTTTACTTTTTTGATTTACTGCAGGGCTGCAGTAGTTGAGGGAGGGCTGAGAGGGGGAAATAAATTCATTGCTTTTAACATGACAACAGAATAAAGTGCAACAGAAGAAGTGACTTTGTTTTGTGCACTGCTGCTGCTGCCGTGACAGATCCCTGAGGAGCTTTATGTGACATAGGCTCACTTAAAACATCTCTCAAGGCATTGTAAAATGCTTTGTTTACAAACAAGTGACTTTCTCAACACCCTCACTGGTTACATGTCTGACAAAGCCTTGGAAGGGTGTTTTTCAAAGCCAGCAGGAGATGGAGGTGCCTTCTGTTGGTTAGGTGACCAAACTGAGGTACCCAAATTTTAAAGTATACCACTACCAAAAATCAGAGTTCCCTAACCCGACCTATGCTGAGCACCAAAAATTTTAGTTGGAAATACCTTTAGGATTTGAATGCAGAGTAGAAATAATTGGTTATGTAGTTCTTTGCCTTATATTCTTTAGTTTTGCTTTACTTTACTTGTAATTATTTTGGAGACGCAATATTTCTTTTCGATTCTACCTGTCTGAGCCTTTCACCAGCATCAGGTGTTTTGCCATCTGCCCAAGGAGATGTCAGGATGAAGGAGACTGAAGCACCAGCCTGCTTCATAGATGGACCACAGCCAAAACAAAGGATTGGTGCATTGCTGCTTGTTAGTAACTGCAGAAGGTTAGATTGGTGAGATTCAGCAAAGGCAGGAATATTAGATCAGCCAGGATTGGGAAAGCATCTCTTTACAGGTCACAGAATTAATTTAATTTGGACCATTCTTGTTTTAGCTCTATGGACCATGCTTGTTTTAGCTCTATTTCCATCTTGATAAGCCCCAGATATTTCTGAAGAAAAGAACCACTGATGCTAAAATAATAGGAAGCTGCCTTTTTTTTTTTTCAAACATTTTTCTGAAAATGCAACTAAAAGCTTACAGATAGCACAGAGAAGGAAAATCAGAATGCTAATCATTGCAACACTCTGTTTTTATCACGGGAAACTAAGAAAAGCTAGAAATACTTTAAACTGGTATATAATCTCTATGAACATGATTCTAGGTCAGCATCAGTGCAGAATTTCAGGGTACACAGCCTGAGCTGTTGCTGCTTAACACTCTGTCCTTATGAAATCCATGTCAGAGGCTAGAGTTTATTATGCCCAGTCCACTTTAGCATCCTTAACCTTTGTAGGTAATGCAGAAGTTGAGGTTACCCAGCTGAGCCTTTAGTATTTTGAACAGGGATTGCGCTGGGCATCATCTTCTCTTATCCCATTATCACCTCACACCCATGTTTGATCCTGAATCAGTTTTTAGCAGTGACCTTAGCTGTCTGAGCCCTCCCCTGAACCGTATGATTAGCTATTCATAGTAGGACACAGAGGCCACTCTTCTGCACATCTGAGTTACCTGTAACTCTAAGGAAAGTCTCTGAATAGCTCTTTTTAATGCTTCCTGCAGGTCACTCCTCCCAGCAGTTTGGTTATTACCCTGCCATCCTGGCCAGGCTTCTGTAATGACTTGTTTTCATCTGATTCTCACTGCCCCTCAGAGCTGCACCCAGAATTATCTGTCAATCTCTCTGGATTGCTGCCGGGGAAAAAGCATTTTTATAGCACTTCTTTTATTTGCTGCTTCTGTACAAAGTGCTTTCTTTAGTATTTTGCTACTTTCTTATGCAGGGGATTGAATTTTCTCTTTAGCAAAGTACTGAGCCAGTCACACAGCCTCTTCTAAAGTTACCTAAACAAGCAAGGATCACCATTTGAGTTCCTCCAAAAGTGAAAATCTGTCTTTGAGAAATTTTTCGGTTGATACAAAAGTTGAGAACTCTGCAAAGAAGCACTTTTCCTGCATACTTTAAACTCCTCCAGAGCTTTGAAGAGCTGGCACCATCTGAAGTGTGCTGACAATTCCTGCACCAATATTCACAGAAAACAATCTCATCAAACCTCCTCATAGATGAGGAGCCATAAAGTTCTTATCTTCATATAGACATTCCTGATGACTTTCTTCAGGCTGCTGCCCTTTACATAAGCATGTGGCTCAGACTGTATAATAGCCAAGCATTGTAACAGTAGTGTTTTTGGCTTTTCTCCTTAACTAAAAATAAAATAGATTCATAGCTGAACAGTTGGTGCACAAATAGGCTCAAGGACACCTGAGAAATCATGCTATTCACCTATTTTTATCTTTGATATAAGGATTAATATATACAGTTTGAAATACATTTGCATTTCAAATGCCACAGAAACTATAAAACTCTCACCATTAGTTCTATACTAGAAATTATTTGTAAGGAATTGGTTTAAAGTAGTCTGGAGAAACATTTTTCATCCCATTCTGCTGATTCAGCTTCATTGATATTTTTTTCAGAGTTTGTTCAGAGTTCAGCATTCAAATTCAAAAAATTGCTGGTGGTATGAAAGTCTGACTAGCTGATGTCCTGCTTCCTCCAAAGCCAGAGCTCCTAAAGTGCTCACATCCTCAGCAGCTCATTTGGATGACTGGCTGGGAGCCAGAAAGCCTTGCTATCTTTAGCTTTCATCTTCTTCTGGCTTCTTTCACAGTCCAGAGTGTCAAGATTCATGGTACCAGGGTGTCCGTCAGATGGATTACCGAGGAGCTGAGATTTGATTCCCTTTTGTTTCCTATTGGAACAAAACCTAGATATGAAACTCCCCATGAAATGAGGTTACATTTCTCCGACAAGTTCTGCTCCAAAAAACCCGGCAATATAGTTTTCCAAGGCTTATGGGAACTTTGGGAAATAAATCTTTTAATTCTTCCTAGACTGATATGAGAAATAGTTTATTGAATCATTTCTACTGAGAAATTAAAGGGAAGGAGAAGAAAGGAGCAAGGAAGTAGTATAACTAAAACTCCAGGGTCATGGCCTGACAAATTAAAATTTAGTCTGCTTTCTAAAAATGGGCTGGAGATGTTTTATTTGAAACAGTCTTAAAACATTTACTGTCTCTGCATACTTGGGAAGGTGGGGGTGGAGTCTATACAAGAAGAGAGGATCATTCCTCTCACAATGCTAATGGCTTTACTAGGACTGTAGTGAGTGATTACGAATAAAACAACATTTCAATCCATTTTCCTAAGGAGCCTTCACTTAAAGAACAGAAAAAAATTAAACCAAGACAGTAAAACTCTGAGAAAACAAAGGAGGGGAACTGCCAGCCTGTGAAGTCCTAATGCTCATTATATCTGGTGCGTGTTTAGCTTGTAGGGAGGGTTTGGGAAGGAAAGTAATTTAAGCAAACCAACCTGGGCCATCTTTTCATTCTTTGTTATGCACTGCTGTTGTTACCTTTAGAAATCTAGCAGTGGGGCTGGTTGTGTCCTGTTTTAGTGCCCTTCGTAAAGCATTCCCTTTTCACCAGCTCCGATGGCCCCATTGGAGTGGCCATGACAATGGATGTTCATTTTACCGCTATAAAAGGGTTTAATGATTAAAAGGCCGCACCATTGCACTCAGCCACAAAACTCATTCTTCCACTTCTGTGGAGCCCTTTGATTCAAAATGTTCTTTTGACAGGATCAAGAGTGGTTTTCATTCTGTCGGGCAGCAGAAACATCTGCATTTTTTATCCTCTGCCTCCTCCTCAGTGCACATAGTTAATGTGTAATTAATGAAACATCCCTTCTCGGAGTGGCACACAATCAGGGTAGGTCTCCCACCAACCTCGCTCCAGCTCCAGTAAAGCAGGTTTGCTTTTATATCCTTGTACTCTCATTCAACAGTAGTAATAAACCCAGTTCCAGGCTTATCTAGCCAGCTTACATCTTAATCTTTCTTTTTCCTCACCCCCCTCTCTCTCTGTCTCCTCAGGGAAAAGGGATGAAAAAAAAAAAAGAACTTCTCTTTCTTTTGGGTTATCCGAGCACATTGGGAGGGGGGAACCAAACACACCGCAACATTCAAAGCAAAATAGAGAGAACAAGGGGTCTAGGGAAAAAGTCCCCTCCTCCCTCCTTTCCCTGGAAGATAAAATAAAGACCTTGGTAAGTAGTCAAGCAAGCTGAAAAGGCAGTTACATAGGAAGGATTTCTAAGCCCTCTAGGGTAAGGCCTTCAAGAATAGGGAAGTTCTGGCTCTCATTAGTGCGACGCATCTGAAATCTAACACATAGCATGTCAGAAAAGTGCTACATACTCCTACACAGGAGTAGCCTCTGTATTTGCTCTTCCATTTGCAGAATTTGGAGGGCCGGGAGTGTGCTTAAGAAATATAACATTAATGCGCAAGTACTGTCAAGTCTAAGGCTACGTATTGCACAGCGACTGATGAAAGTTCCACAATTATATTTACTTATATAGGCTTTATATTAATTTGTTTAATCTCTGTTAAGTGTACCATGACTGACTATGTAGAATAATGGAGAAATGTAGCTCTAGCATTTGTTCAATTCTGATAACACCTCAGCAACACTGGATGGGTTCTAAGTGATCAAAATGGACTCGAATGGATCACGGTCCACCAGCAGCTCTCAGGTTAGTTCTCAGAGCCACATTTATGCAGCAGATGTAGAGAGTATTGCGCTGTGAGTGAGTTGCCCTGAAGAGCTTTCCTATAGAAAAACACAACAAGGCAAAGACAAGTAACAGACCAAAAGGAGCAGTATGTGGGCCCATGTTAATGCTACCTGCAATAATTTAAAGTAGAATATCTGTGAAGTTCTGGAGATGTAAGCCGCATTGGAAAGCAAACCCATCCCTTCTAAGCTTGCTTGGCTATGGAGCTGTGATCCCTGAAGTCCTATGTCTGGCCTCTTGTGGTTCTCAAAGAGGAAGTAATCCCAAAGATTTCATTTTGAGCTAAAGGCTCAGCTGCAAATGTGGCAGGGAGAGGGAAGTATCAAAGAAAATTTGCTTACTAAGAAGTTCACTTCTGAATGAAGTCTGTATCATGCCAATTACTTAATAACTCAGGCCAAAACCAGAAAGCAGACTTGCCTGGAAGAAAAAGTTCAGAGGAAAATCACAGTGTTCCCTCATCCCTTGATACTCTTGCAGAGTTGGGCTTCCTCCTGTCCAAGGATTTTGCGCACCCAGAGGAGATGGAAGCCACAGATGTAAGCCGTTCTTTCTATTGAAAGGAAATGTACTTTTGCTTCATAGTTTTTAGGACTGTGTCCTAGTTGTCTAACTCCACTCTCAATTGGAAATTGTCTCCACTATTCATGAATCTGTAAATGAGCATAGTTCACAGATAAAAATGAGACCACCCTGAAGATGTTTTGGCCCTCTTCTGAATTAGTCTGATTGGAAGCTTTCCCCTTCCTGCATATAAGGAAGAGCAGATTTCTTCCCAGAAGCCTGCATGTGATTCCTTTTATTGTCCTGGTTTCAAAGAGCTGAAACTGAGTGCATAAAGCACCATCCACTTTTGTACAGTACACTTAATCTGAAAATTTACTAGTGTTCCAATAAAATAGGATTAATATAGGAAACAGCTGCAAATGTGTAATGCTGCAAATATTGTCTCTTTTCTTTGGAAACATAGCTAGAAGGAACACCTGCCTATGAATTCAAGGACCTGATAAAAATTTGGTACAAAAATACCCATTCAGGGTGATGCACAACAGACGAGTTCTTGTGCCAGTCCAGTTCTGAACAAACCCCAAGAGATCAGCAAACTTATTCTGTTCCATCCATGTGCACATATACAGCAAAAAATCTTTTTTCAGTCTGACACTTACTTTAATACAGACTCAGTCACAGTCAGATGTTATTTATCTACAAATAGGAAGAATCAAGATTTGAAGCAGGGCAAGGGTATCAAGCATCTTGCGACAGAACACTTTGGGCCAAATTCCACGTGCACAGCTCCCACTGAGATCCAAGTATGGGCAACATTTGTTTCCAGATTGAGCACAGAATGTGTCTCTATTGTTATTGAAATGAAAAAGGGCATGAGCTTTTGAGCATCATTCCATTGGTCAGACTTGCCAGCTCAACCTATCTCCAGTGATCAGAAATAATTTCACTAAACCATTTATTTTCTGTTTCCACCATGGAAACATAAGGCATTGGAGACAGCAGATGGATAAAAATAGACAAATTTTCAGTGGGTAAACTTTGTTCAAGAATGTTGGCTGCAGCCATGCTTAAATAAATGGCTTCTTACTTCTTGTAAAAGAAGCGTGTCCGTCTCATCACATGCTACAGGAAGGCTGGTGTACTGGGAGGGCCTGGAACAATTGCAACAGTCACTGAGCTGCACTGTGATACATTTGAATTCTGGCCAGAATCTGGGAAGTTCACGTTAGCTTGCCAGACCATTCAGAGAAAACGGGCTTCAAAGAGAACTTTTTACCCTTGATTCCAAAGTGTGAGTGAGTATGGAAAGAGTATAATGTTTGCTGTTGGGATTAGCCCCCTACCGCGTCAGCCACATATGAGTGCACTGAAAATTGGCGGCATGTTGGGGGAAGCCTCTCAGCTCGCTGCAGCTGAGCTAAACCCACGGTAGATTTCCAAGCACCAAAGCAGAAGGTGTGTGAACCTCATTATCATCTCCCAGCGCAGAAAAGAAACAAAGCAGAAATCACACTGAAAGGAATGGAAACCAAAGACCATGTAGGATGGGAAAACATTCCATATTTTAAGTGGTGTAAAAAAACCGTTGGTAATATTGAGGGACTGCTTATAAGGGCTTGTTGCACAGCAACATGCAAAGCAATGAGTTAGAATTTAGGTTGTAAAGAGAAAGATAATTCTGGCTAAAATGATTTTAGGTGATTTTTTTTCTGTTCCATGAATATGTAATAGGATAGAGATTCTCTTTTACTAGATAGCCAGCACTCTCCTCAGTTTAGAAATGACTGGTGTCATGCTGTACCAGCTTTTGCTCATGCAGACTACTCAAGCGTAACACAAATCAAAGAGTCACCCTACCCAGTATGATCTCAAGGTTCTTCCCTCATTTCTAGCTTCTCTCTTATGTCTCTTCCTTGACCCAGGACTTTCCACACGAGCATTTTGTACCTCCAGCTCTTAAGAACCAATTTTGACTTCTCGGAGTATCTGCCAGAGAGAAAGCTGTATCTGCACAAGGAATCAGATGCTCATCCTTGGCATCGTTATGCTGCTGGCTTGGTAATTTCCCTCACCATGCTATTCATAGCCCCTTAGTGAGATGTCTAAATTCTTCAGACTGGGCTTGGGGAAGAGTTATGCAGCACAGGCCAAGCTGAACAACAGCCAGCACGCTGAACAAAAATGTGCCTGAGGTGGCTTTGCTGCAATGCTGAGAGAGGCTGAACTAGGCACTTCGCACCCTCCTCCATGCTCACAGGGAACTGCAGAGACACATATTTCAGATGCCAAGCTTCACACCCAGAGCCGTGAAATGGAAACCAATTTCCCTGAGGGAGTGAGGATGGCCAAGAGAAACACTACTTGGACCAATTAACAGAAATGACAAGGAGCTGAACACTGGGCAGCAAATGGGAGCAACAGCAAAGGAGAGAGAAGTGTGAGTGCTGTACTGCCTCGCTTTACCTCCACTGGGAGAGGAAGGATCCAATGCAGTCCAGTGAGACAGGAGGACATAAACTAGTTGTAAGAAAGGAAATTGGTCTGAGGATTGATTTCAGTATATGTGGATTCAGTACCACAGACTGAACTTTTTTTTTTATTCTAAGCTCCCAATTGACATGAATAACAACCTCCAAATGAAACTTTGTCAAAAGGGTAGAAACTGTTGGACCATGTCAGCTGATGACAAATGAAAACATCTTAACACTGCCATTTCACCTATGAGTATTCAAAAAATTGTTTTCAAAATACTCTCTTTAAATATGGGTCTGAGTAATGCTTAGTTTGCAGACTAAGTAACAGCTATGTCCCCAAATCTCATACTGGGTGCCTAGGTGATGCCACTTTAAATAAAAGCAGAGGTTGAAAAATTCATTCATATATTGAGAGTTATTAAGGAACAGAATTTTGTCTGGGTAGGATGAAAGGGGAAGGAAACTATGACTCTTGAATCACTAAACTGAGACTATGATACATATTGTGGCAGTGCTTTTTAAACCACCTCTAATAGTCCTCCTCGCTTCCTTTATACCTCTACTTCCATTCCCATCTGTCCACTCCTGTGTTAACACAAAGAGTTTTGTAGCACTGTGGTAAATGAAGACATTAACTAAACTTATTGAAAAATAATCCAGAAAAAATATAACAATGTTTTATTCTCACCCAGATCAGTTCCTTGATATGGTTTGCTGTAGGGGTCATAAGAACAGCTGCAGTAGCATAGAGGAGGACGTGATGCAGGAAAAATAATCAAATAAAGCAGGACTGATGCCAAAAAATGGCTCACACAACCACAGCCTGAAGAACTACATTGTATAAAAACAGATTTAATGAAAAAGTAAAATTGCATATCGGTGATATGCACCTGTTCTTCTCCACTTACTTGAGTGGAGATATATCCACCATGTACTTGTAAGATAAATTTCAAATAACATATATATTTCTAAATCAAGAGGTAATCATGTTACACAGCACTAGTGCAGGCTCCATTGCTTGCGTGAACTTCTCATGGATTCATGGTCATTGTTGGTATTTCTCAGCCTTTATCTGATATCTCCTGCTTTACTGTTCTGGGTCCAGAACTGTGAGCTCTAAAGTATTCACACTGTGTTGTCAGATGATCTTTATTTCCATATGGCATGGCTTCCTTAATGTAAAGCACATAGAACTGATTGCTTAATCCAGCATAGCTTTTTGCTGGATGCAGACAAACTCTTGCCACTGTGACAAACTGCTACTGCTTCTACTGATGCAGGTGCAGCAACCTGGTTGTCTGTGGGATTTTTTTTTGCTATTACAGATCTTACAGACCCTTTAGGAGCGTCTGTTGTGCAAGGACAGAAGGAACAGCTATAACTCCAAGTTTATCATCAATTTTAGAAGAGAAACTGGGGAAAGGAGGATAGAGAATAGAGAATAAATAGGGAATAAACTCTGAATACAAACAGTCCTAGAAACAATAATTTTTAGATACAAGCTTTCCTAGCAGGACTGAGAAGAATAGCTTGCTTCAAACACGGCACTGTCCTATCCCACTTGTGCCTAGTGTAAGCATGCCCTTGAAATGGATACAGCTGAAATGTTCATTTTGCTATCTGGGTTCAAAGACCTGATTTAGTAGCGCTTCTTTTTTAAAAATCTAAATGTCTGTATGCTCATTTACAATGTTGATTGCGTTTTCTTGATGGTTTGGCTTCAGAAACATGCTGTGGAATTTAAATTTGTCCCCCTCCCGTGCTAATGTTGGCATTATTTGTGTGTAAACACATTACATGGGATAGCAGAAATGTAAATGAGATTTCGATGCTGAGTTGATTTATAAACAGCCAGTCTTCTAATTTATTGAAGTTGTCTTTGTGCTGTTTGCACATGATTAGCAGCATATAACATACATAGGGTGCCCTTCTGTAACATGTTCAGAAAGAAGAAATGCAAACTGTATACCATTATAACACCAAATGGAGATCTTATTGAGCTTCAAGATGCTTTGAAACATGTAGTTACTAACTTAACTCTGCCTGTGAACTTGTCCTCATTAACTCCATAATTAGCAAGATCATGTTTGATCTTGGAGTTCATTAGACATTGCAGCTGGAAGATTGTTTCAGTTTTAACACATCAGAATAGACAATTAAAGTGATAATAAAGAATCAATATCACTTCCCTGTTTCTTAGATTTTTTCAAGGTTGCAGTGTGCCTAATTAAACCTGGTTTGAAACAGTGAAAAATCAAAAAGTAATGTGGTCATATTTATTTTGGTTTAACAGGCTATTTAAAAGGCTGTTTGAAATGTGCCCTGGGAAATAGTTTCTACCTACATGATGAGTAAATATTTGTGATGATTTCAGGTTCAGCTGCTGACTTAACTGAAGACTTGAGTAGATATTATGCTCATGTCCCTTCTATTGTCTGTGCCACATGCAAGTCTCCTTCCCTCTTTTTACTTTGTGGCTGGACCCAACCTTATAGTTCACATCAGCTGATGCTCCAGGAAAAAGAGACAATTTTTTAGGTCGAGTTACTTGTGTGTCTCTGGCTTTTCCACAACACAGGCCCACCTGATCAGTAAGTTCACTTTCCAGAACAGCAGCCTGATTCTCCAGTGCATCAGGATATCCTGCTGCAAGGCAGCTGTAAAACTGGCCTAATGTTGCGTGTCTGCAGCAGAGCCAAGTCTGAATTCACACCATTAAGGGGCTCCTTCCTCCTCTGCTATCCCCACAGGAGACAGGCTGGTATCCTCAAACACACACGTGGTTCTCCAGTTGTTGTCACAGCCTAGAAAGCAGTATAAACTAGAGGAATAAAAGAGTGGTCTGTGCTCAGAAGCCCCATGTTCAGGTGGTTCTGTTTTCTGCCTATCTCCAGTTTGGTAAGTAACTGAACTATAATACATTTCTGTGTTTCTCTTTCCAATGTCAGAGTAAGGCTCTTAACTAAACACCAGAAGAACATGTAGGAAACCTCAATGAACTTTTCTATTTAATGAAATGCAGTAACATTCTAAGCAAGATTAGCAAGATTCAATATCCTCCTACTTATGTACTTTTACTTCAATTCTTCGTCGTTCTCATTTAATAAGCATAGTTAACTGAAGACATGAATCATGTCACTAAGGGAGAAATGGATAATGAAGGACCACTGAAGCACTAATCCAACTAATCTTGCCTTTGGCTCTTGAATTTGTGTAGATCCCAACAGTAAATACTAAGTTCCAAATTCACCCAATTGATTTCAGTGGCCTACAGGGTGCCACATCTTTTCATTTTGTTTGCAATCATTTGAAACTAAATTATTTTAAAATATATTATGCTTCATTGCTTTAAACTGAAACAGACTCCAATAGTTGGCATTTGGGGCAGATTATAGAAATAGGGTCAGATCCCTTGTTGGTGTGAGTCCATCGAAGAGAATGACAATGAGAATCCTAGCATATGTATCCTGGATATAATGCCCTTGATATATGGCAGAATTAGGGAAAAAAAATTGCCTGTGTCCAATAATTGATGTGCCAAGGTGAGGATAGACGAGCAGATAGCAACATCTAGACTTGATTTTCTTCAGTGTTGCGCACTGCAGTGCCTATGCTACATGGTTTGCAAATGAGGACTAGTCCACTGGCATCAGCCCACTCCCTTGCACAGCAACGAGACAGGCTGAGGCTAACCTAGCCATACATGCACTGTCCTACCTTATGGGTCGCCCCCAGGCATGACTCATGCCAAACAGCATTTGAAGCACTTGCAGTAGGACCTCGTCTTTCAGGATATCTTGTCCTGACACCAGTTGTGTCCCATGTGCCATATTTCCACTGCCCTGTATAACACCAGGTGACCTTGGCTTGGCCTGACGTAGATACTGACCTCGCTTGCAGATTTACTGCCTATTTCCTCATAACAAACAGGCCTTTAGTGGCAGCTGCACTGCTCCTTCAGGACACGTCTCAGCTAGATGGGCAGAGTGACTAGATGAAGACTCGAGAGGACAGGCAGCATCATAAAAATTTTGGCTAGATGCAATCCTCCAAAAATTGCCAGTGCTCACGTATCAAGGACACCTGCTTCTTACAGGCCCTGCTGCCACCCCTCTGCACCACCTGAGGCTGTGGAGAACACTGGGTCCTGTTCAAAATGGAACAGAGGGGTCTCAGGGGGAGGCAATGTCGTCCACAGCAGCTGAGGGTCATCATGGCACCACATGTGTGGGAGCACGAGTAAGGCCGAAGGCTCGGTCATGCCATGAAATGGCTATCTGGCTACTGCACGGCTGTGGCTTCCAGCCAGCAGGAAGAGCCCCTGTGGACAGCTTCTTCTTGAGGGCACCTCAGCAATATGGACATGGGACACTTGCTGCCTCTGGACGTAGGGCCTGGAGACAGTTTGGGATCCATCGCAACTCTCGGCACTGATAGAAAAAGTGGCACCTTTGCTTTGCCCATAAAATTCTTGGTGTCCTGAGGGAGACAACACCACAGGCACCTTTGGGCCACAGGGCTCTTTAATACAAACGAAGCTAGCTTCCCTGCAGACAAATTGTTTTCCTTGTCTTTCGTGTCTGGGAAGTCGAAAGCAGGAAACAACTGTGCCGGTGTGCCCTGGCTCTGTGGATTGTCTCTGCCCTGAAGGGTTGTACTCTCCCAGGCCCCCTCTCCCTGCCAGCCTGCAGGCACGGTAGCGCTGCTGGGGTTTGAGGAGGTTGTCGGTGCAACATCAGCAGTGTCACTTGAATGCCAAGACTAGTTCTCCATGTGAGCAGTGTTTCTGTGGCCAGCAGCGGGGTTAAGTCCACAGAGCTGCACCAGTACTAGGCTTAGATATGGTTTTATTCTGACCCCATTTTATCCTATGTGTTCTCTGATGCATATGGCAAAATGCTTCCCTGGGCTCTTTCCTGCTAATGGAGTGATTTCAGTGCATTGTGGGTTTTGGCTTAACTTGTTTCCAACGGGCAATCTTACTGCTTTAACTGTGCAAAGTTAAAGATCTATCCTCATTTTCTTTCCCTGTGACATTCAGGAGGTTCATGTGCAAAAAAAAAAAAAANGCAGTCCCCAGGCTGATTTTGGGATGGTTTATACTATCTCTAAACAGCAGGTTAATTTCAGTTGACACTTATTTATGAAAGCACAAAGTCTGGTGAGGTAATAAAAGAGTCAACTCCAAGAGAATATATAGCCTTAGATTTTCTTACCTAACATGGTTTTATTTAGAGATTTATTGAGCAAAATAAAGATTTGCCTGGCAAATAATGTTATCAATTGCTCCATATTTTTAAATCTTTTGAAAGCGTATACAAAAACCAGATTAATTTCCTTGTACACGATCTACTGTGGGGTATAAACACGTTTTATTCAGTGACTAGCCAAGAAAATGTAAATTAGCTGTCTGACATTTGGGAAATTCGTGTGGCTGAATTATATGACTTGTATATTTGGAAAACGCATAGAGTTTGTTAGTATCCAGGTGGATGTTAATTTTAAATAACAGCCTGGTCAGATGCTGAGGTTTCAGTGTTGAATCAAAGACACAGAAGCTTCTGCCATGTCTATCCTTTTACCTATGTAAAGTTAGAGGATTTATTGCCTGAAATCAGTTTTCAGAGAGGCTGAATGAATAACGCATCCGGTCACTTGCAAGCTGACTCCGTCTCTGCTGCCCCGTCACCGTTCTGCAAAGATCTGCTTACACGGCCCGCTTCTCACATCCGCACAGGGCAAGAGGGCACCCCCCAAGACAGACCCACGGCCACTGACTGGCTACATGATCCCAGCTCCTCTCGTATCTCTGTGGGCAGGGAAGGATGGAGTGATAGCGCACCGTTCCCTACACAAATCTGCCATTCAGCGGGGCGAGGTCGGGAAATAATGAAGTCAGCACATTAGTGCCTTGCCTGCTGAGCTCACACTGCTGAAAGCTGCCGGTGGGTGAATTTCCCAGCGTTTGGAAACTTTGTCTCAGTTCTGCGGGTTTGCTCAAGTGTGCGATGGCTGTTTGCAAAGGGAGCTTTCCCGCTGGGTGGGTTTGCTTTCCTCCTCGCGGCTCAGGGAAGGTGAGCGCTCTCCTTCATGTCTCCCCTGCCCCCACTGCTGCCCCTCGCTCACCCCACAAACACAATGCTCTTCCAGCGGGTTCCCTCCGCTGGGGAGCTTTTCCCTCTCCCAACTCCCACACTGGGACATTTTTCCACATTTCCAGGATTACGGCCACTTTCACTTAGATCTATGTGTGTTGCCTCCACATACAAAGAAGCACTTGGGGACGGGATTAGTAGGATTAGAAGAGATTCACATATGTCCAGTTCAAGCAATTGGTATTCAAAGCTTTACACTTCCAAATGCCACCAAGAGAGAGAAAAGGAGCTGGGAGCTTGCTTTGCATTTCAGCACCTTCCTGCGGGGGACAGGGACCTTTGTCTGGGGTAGGGGGGACACACAAATCCCACCCCCACTCCTCTTAATCCAACACCCCTTAGCCACCGACTCCTTCTCTTCAGTGCCACCGGTGGGGCTCTGCTATAACCCCGATAAGGAGCTACAACTATCGTGGCTTTCTCCATTCTCTTTTTTAGAGCAGCCCTTCTGCAAACTTCTGGCAAATGCTGCCGGTGTCTGGCAGGCAAACCAAGGTCCTGTCCCATGCAGTTTTTTACCATATATCTTGTCTGCTGATGTGAAACAAGAAAGCACCACTGGGTTTAGAACATAAAGGCAAAAAATTCCTAAAATAGTTCCTTTGTTCATATGAAGTTAAATTCTTCACATTAGTGAACTGTTCACGCTAGCAGGGCAAATCCTTAAGACAAAACAAGTGCATTAGGTATTTCTGAGAAAGCAGTGGGAAAATCTACTTCTTCCCATTTCATTTTAGACAGACTGCCTTCCTTGTTGCCTTTAGGTGGTGATTTCCTGATATTAGACACATTGGCAAAGGCAGAATCTATGTTGCAGAGCCTGCATTTTGGCAATCACTCCAAGTGTGAACAAATCGTCTTGCTCAAAAATCAAGAGGAAAGCTTTGATATTAGTCAGTGTAACAAACCTCTCTGTAGTATAGTGAGAGATTTTTGAAGCAGAGCAGGTGGACCCTTATTTAAATACATTCATCAATTAATTAATTAATTCATTCTTTTGTTCAGTCTTTCTGCTCACTTTCTGCTCACTAGGATAAAAGCTCCTGTGGAATAGTATATTGTTTGCCGTGACTTATGAGGGACGGGACCATATACAACCAGATTAAAAAATCAAGCAAACAGACAAAAAAACTTTCTATACCTTGAAGAATGTCCTTTAAGTGATTTTTTAAAAATTTCCAGTAAGTGTGTATTTGTTTTACAATTTTCAGCTCAGAAATTAAATTTCAGAGTATATTAAATAGGCTGAAGAAAACTGAAATGTTGCTAAAATAACAAAGATGATCTCTTAGTTATTTCCATTTACTTTTATCTTTAAAAGGCGTGGAGTCCTGAGTGAGTATTGGCTGAAGTAAATTTATTTAATATGAAATTACTAATATCAGAGTAAGGCAGTACAAAATCCAGTGGGTCTTTTTTCTCATTAGTAAAATGCACCAAGTTTGAGTTGATATTTTGTTAGCGGGCTATTTTTGCAACTCCAGGTGTTACTTCAGTAAAAATACATGGGAAAGGGTGCCATAAATACCCAGATTAAAGGAAATAAGTGCATGGATTCTAATGATTTTGGAAAGTCACAAAATTTTGCAGTGTACAAAGGACTCTATATGACTTCAGATAGGTGGAAATCCTTAAAATATTGAAAACCAGGGAAGTTATCAGGTCTGTATATGCTCCCCAAATTTTCAGGGAGTTCTGAATAGTTTACATACACTAACAATGCAAGACTAGGCCCCTGCAATTTAGGAAAAAAGTAGTGATATCTGCAAAATCTCATACTGCAACATACTGATTATCCATTTTAGGTGCCTGCCAGATGTGGAGAAGAAGTTCGCTTAGTAACAAAGCTGATGAGAAGATAACTTAAAACATATGTACCTATGTAATTTTAAATTGAATTTTATTTTCAGAAGTGGTGAGAATAATTATTTCCCTCTGCATCTGTTATCATCAGTCATACAGAGCTATAAAATTAAAAATACATATAATTTCTTTCTTCTTTACCTTTTATAGTTCTGATTTTTGTTGCCTAGTCTCATCTATCGATCTATCTATCTATTGATCTATCTATCTAAGCTATTTACACAGTATTGCTCTTAGTGAACATTTTACACATATCAGTGTATCCGTATTTTTTGGATCTGTTGTTCTTGCCATACTACAGGCAGTAATTGTTAGCAAGACTGCAGTATGTGTGTCATCCCACTCCAGAAATATATTCTTTGTGTCTGGAAGAGCGTTAGAACTCTCACCCTCCCTGAGTATACAAAATACCTGAAGGAAAAAAGGGGGTAGCATAAGAGCAGTGCCAGCTGTTTGTTTTGCTGTGTACAAACTGGTTGAGAAGAAGCTGTAGCTCCCAAGATCCTGTTCCATCCCATGCTCCCAGTCAGCAGTGTTTCTGACAGCCAGGCAGAGGACATGGGGCACTAACTTCCACAAAGGAATTAAATTAAATTTGCTGGCAGTGTCTGAAGCCAATGTGTTCCATATGAAGGTTGTGTTTTACCTGGGACCCACCTAAGCACCTCTGCAAGGAAGTGTCTTCCTGACAAAGAGATGATGGCTTTAGGCTAGATCTGGATACATGAAACTGCTGCTACTGGACACTCACCTTTGGTTTGGGAGCAAAAGAATAACAGGCAAAATGATTACAGAAGTGGCATTAGCAAACTAGAGAAGATGACCTGCGTTCCACCCATGGGTCCTTCCCTGAAAGCAGCTTTGCTTAGCAGTGGCAGCTAGAAAGAAAATGTGAGCTCCCTTAGCTGAGCTTGGTGTCTATGGCTGGCATGGGCTCTTTTAAAATCTTATTATTAACATTTTGCTAATCAATTTCTTTCTTGGGAAACAAATATGAAAGGGTCTGCCCCCAATTAAAGCATTTTTGTTTAAAAATTTAATGATCTCATCAGAGTAATTAAGTGCTTCCTGAAAGTGCTCACTGGTTCTTTATTGCAAGGAACAGCACTGGTGATTTGAAGTTTAGGGGCCTGACCTCTGAGTCTATTGAAACCAGGAGACATCAGTAAGCTTCAGTAAGGTTTGGTTCTGGCCCTGACAGGCCTCATAATAAGCAAACAAACACCACAGCTTGTCAGTGTTTTGATAGTTAATAATTAACCTCTGCCATAAGCTGGTGAGAAAAGATAGTGTTGGTGGACCTTGTCTTCTCTCCTCTCTCTCTTTTAAGAGACAGAGGTGAGACTTTTATGGTCCTCAATACTATTGTGTCTGAGCACTTCTAAGCCTGCTCCAAGCTGCCAAGAATTACAGGCTCTCAGTGTTATATCCACAGGTTTTTAGGTTTTCCATTCAAGCAACACATGCTATGTCCCAGCCCAGGCTGAAGGGAGGACCAAGAAAACCACTCGTCTCCTCCAGCACCACGGCCCCGTGCCTGGCTTTAAGCACTCACTCACTGCCCCTGCCATTGCACTGTTGCCTGGGGGCTTCTCTGAGATGGACTGGGGCTGTCACCCTCCTTACATGAGACTTGAACATTTCTGATGGGGGGTTCTGCAGGTGTGGTGGGGCAATGACCATTAGGCTACATGCTACCAACACTATCCTTTCCCGTGAGCCTGCTTTCTGACCAACATTTGTCTCCTTTATACTTGTGTTTGATGTTATTTTCCTCCAGTGTACTTTATTTTCCATTTCTGGGATCACATTTACATTAACAGTGCAATTGTCACTGAAAAGGGACTGCCTTCAGCTGCAACATTAAACAAGAGGAGAATGGAGAATTATTCACATTGTAAGGATGGGAAAATATGATATAAATGGTGCAAAAAACTTGTATAGTAAAGCCTCTCTGAATATTTGAAGTTTCAGCAGCTCAGTTGAAAGAAGTATAGCAGGACACTCAGAAGTGATTTATAAAAACAGCCTTATGCCTTAGCCAGGCCAGATTTTACCATCGTTTCTGGTGTTCATTTGCATCTCATTGCACATGTCGTCCCATTGATCCCAATGGAACAAGCCCACACAATAGACTTCTATTCAAGGGTGGTGAAGGCAGTCCATACGCCCATCCCCAAACACTGAGACATGGCAAAGGTTTGTGAATAGACTGCAGATAATTTTTGTTGTGTCTTCTAGAATTTGTACTAGCCTATTATTAACCTGTAAATATTCACTGGAAACATGCATTGTTTAAAATTGAGATACAAAATGAGACAAGAATTATTTTTCGTTCTCTTTAGTGAGTCTTCCATGCTTTCGAATGTATAGTGGAAGAATTATTCAATAATTTCTATGACTTTATTTGTTTTCATTACAGCTATGAAAACTAAATTGCATTACACTTGTTTCTGAGATGGCAAAATATTTTTTGGTTAGAACACCAATGCTTTTACACTGAGATAACTGTAAATATTTGAGAAGCTTTCTTAACCTCAGTGCATCTGGAGTTTCTGATGGGGAGGATTTGCGGGGAGCATGAGGGCAGCTCTCCTGTACTCTGTATCCGTCTCCCACCCTATTTACAGCTGATATTTAAACACCTTATGTGACTTAAAGACCAACATAGTAATCATCAACTATTTAAAGCAATGAGTGAGACGGTTCTTAAAAGTCATTGTGTGAGTTTTGGTATCAAGTGTAATAGATGGAGAAAGTTCACAGTAATCAGAATGCAAAGAACTGCAAATGACTTGGAAAGGCAGAAATAAAAAGAAAACTTGCTCATTTGAGACTGTTAATATTTTAGGTGTGAATATGAGCCAGAACATAAAGGCAAAAGTGAAAATAAACACAGGCTTTTGAGCAGCACTATCATCCTTCAAGACTGTGTCAAGCCAGATGTGATTCCAAACTATATGACAAGTCCTTTTGCCAGGACTGTCAGGTTTAGCCCATTTGGCATTCCTGAAGTATGCATCACTGTCTGAGCACTGGACATAGGAAATGCGTATTGCAGTCTCAGCTCTGTGGCTGTATTTTGGAGGTAGTGCAAATTTTACCAAACAGCTAAAATTAAACTATTTAGTGGATGCATATTCAATAATACTGACAGGTTTGTTACGGGGTTTTTTTTTCTAGAATTCCAAACACAACAAAACATTTCACTGTTGGCTATTACTATGGCATGTCTGATAGATGTAGAAACATTCAAACTGATTTTCTAGAATCTTTTCTCTCTATAAAATGCAGGTTGCAGGTGCAGTCACAACAAGAAAAAAATACAATTACATGCAAACTGTTGATTAAGTGTTTTTTATTGTCTACGGAAACAAATTTCCTACTTTTGGAAGCAAATGTCATATATCAGAGGATTAACAATTTTCACATCTCTAATTAATTAGACTTTGACTTTTTAGATTTTATTACTAAGGTTTTGTGCCGTATTTTTTCCAGAAGTTTTGCAAATCAGTATTTAAATACAGAAAATAAAACGTCATCCTTAATTAACTGCACTGGAATGTCTGTCAGTTATTTCCTTTAAGTTTAAATTATCCCCAGAAGCAGTGCCTGGTATGGACCTGATCCTGTTGTTTTCCGCAGAATACTTTGAAGACATAAGTATGTGCTCCAGTTTCATACTTAAAGAATGGGGAGAATTTGTTCTGACCCCTTGTTGCCAACGAATTTAAAGTTATATGAATGGAGAAGAATTTTTCTCTGTCCAGGCAGAGGAATATTATCTCTGGGTCTATCTGTCTGCAGAATTTGACTGCAGCAGCCAGGACAGCCTTCTTTTCCCTTTCCAGTCACTGTGCTCATATTGCCCTGCTACCAGAAAGCAAATTCGTGATAAACACGAGAACTAAAACAGTCTTTCAGCCTAATCACTTAGGCGATGTCAAGGTGTCAGATGACAAGATGCTATCAATCTGAATTATGCCGTCCATCTAAATGAAATCCATTAGTATATCTCAAGCAAAAGAAGCAAGCAGTTAGGGAATCTCAGCCGTCCACTCTAAAATAAAATGCACACTGTTTAGAAACAACCAAATTTCAGCTTAGCACCCAGTGCGGTGCAGCAAAACCCCTTTGTAGCAGCACTTCTCTCACAGAGAGCCAGCTGAGAGCTTCCTTGTAATGCAGTGATCCTGGCTTCTTCAACTGTATCAACAACTACTTGTAGTGCTAACAGTTGTAACTACTTTTATACTGAAAGCAGGGTCGTCAAATGTCAAAATTAAATTAAAAACAAGCAGAGGTAGTGAAAACTAATAGCGGTAAAGCATAAAAACATATAGGCTTCTAATAAACCCAAAAGAATAATACATAACACTGGTGTAAACAGTTTTCATATCACTAATTAGATTCTATGTTGCCGGCCAGATCAATAAAGTCATGGGGAGCACAAGATTTAATATTCTGTCATAGTGACCCTGTGCAAGAGCAAAGTACATCCAATTTCCATACCAAACTCTATGATAATTCAAAATCTGACACTGCCTTCAGGTGCATCCATTAACTGAAATCCAGTGTTTGAAAACGCACGATTTCCACTCGGAGTATCCTCTAAACCCAAAATCCTCCCCATGAGCCGCAGCCGGGTATGTAGCAGGTTGAGTCTCCCACAGTCCGGCTCCGTGCCGACGCTGTGCGGGACAGGACGCTCCTGCATCTGGTACTCTGAGTCTCCCCCAGCAGTTTGTCTTTCCAGAAAAAGCACGTTTCACTTCCTCACTAAATCTCTGTGCCTTTATGAAAATAGGAATTAAAAGGTGGGATAGAGCACGTTAATTTGATGTAGCTATAACCTAGCAGTATTTTTCACCGTCTCCGACTCCCCGAATAGTAAAACATTCGGTTTTCTAACTCCTGGGGATTAATTTCGTTGCTGTGCCGTCGGGGGCCGTTTCGCTGTTGACTGAACCGCGACTTTTCCGCAGCCCTATCCCGAATGCCCCTGGCCAGGGGATGGCGGGCATTTGTTCTGTGCGGAGCCACAGCGGCGAGCGCAGCCAGCGCGCCCCAAGGCAGCGCGGGCCCCCGCCCGCCGCCGGGACGGGACGAGACTGGACGCCCGCTCTCCGCCGGCTTAGCCAGAAAGTGTCCGGGCGGGTCTCCTCCCACGTGGCTGAGACCACGAGTGACAATTCCCACGCACCGCTCTGCTGTGCCTTTCTTTTTTTCCTTCTTTCCTTCCTTCTCTCTTTCTCTCTTTCCTTCCCTTTTTCTTTTTCTTTCTTTCTTTCTTTCTTTCTTTCTTTCTTTCTTTCTTTCTTTCTTTCTTTCTTTCTTTCTCTCTCTCTCTCTCTCTCTCTCTCTCTCTCTCTCTCTCTTTCTATCTCTCTTTTCTTTATTCAGCTATCCTTTCCTCTTTCTTTCGAGCTGCGAAGCAAAGCAGCGAGGAAGGCTGGACGCGTCAGGCAATGTTACGACCAGCAGTCGTGCTGGAGAAGGGCTGCTTATTTCCGAAACGACTTTCCTGGCAAGGCTCCTTGTGCTCGGGATTTAACCTTGCGTATCGTTCCCAAATCCTTCCCTTGCCCTAAGGCGACCCCGAGCGGAGCCGAGTCCAGCCGTCCCGTCGCATGAGGGGGAAGCTGCGGCAGTGCAGGCGGGACTGGTCCGCACAGCCGAGCCAGGGGCGTTGGGAAGCAGCGGCTTCCCCGGAAAATGGGAGAGGAAATTGGTAGTAATATTCCTTCGAGCGACAAGTCCACCTTTCCTTCCCGTCCCAGCGCCCGCCCCTCTCGCCCCGCTATGCACCGGTGGCTCCGTAGTCCGGCATCGTGCCCCGGCCCCATCCCGAAGAAACCCCAAGCCCGGAGGGGAGTGGGGCTCTCAGGAGCAGCTCGTCCTGCCGGAGGTGAGGACAGGACCCCTCCTGTTGCTTCCCCCGACGGCATCTTTTTGTTTTCCTCTTCTCTGTCTCTGTCGGACTGAAACTTCCCCAAACCGAGATGCGCGTCTGCTCCGGAGCGGCGGACTCGGGGACGAAGAGTGCGAGCTGTAGCCCCTCGAGCAGCCTCCAAACCGGGGCCGGGGTTTTTCCCGATCCTGCGCGGTTTTCTGCCGCTGTCGCTTTCACCGTATCAATTTTTGTTCATGTGCTTCACCCCAGCTCCACGGGAGAAAAGGTCTCAGGGAGGAACGGGCAGCCCCCAGGAGCCCCCAGGAGAGCGGCTCCGCAGGGTGCGGAGACCGGCGGCGCCCGGCTCGGTGGGGTCGGACGGCGCTGTGGACTCCGGGCCCGGCCAAGTTTCCTGCCTGTATGTCCGGCGAACCTGTCAGCTGAGGAAAAGTCTAGGGCGGTTTACGGCTTTCGCGGTGGAAGCGGGATAAAGTCGAGATCGCGTTCAGTTACTTTTGATATATTCTCCTAAACTATATCTCTTTTCTTTTTTCTTTTCTTTTCTTTTCTTTTCTTTTCTTTTCTTTTCTTTTCTTTTCTTTTCTTTTCTTTTCTTTTCTTTTCTTTTCTTTTCTTTTCTTTTCTTTTCTTTTCTTTTCTTTTCTTTTCTTTTCCTTCTCACCGCGGGATTTACTGACAGTGCTAGAATCAGAAGGCTTTAATTTTGCTCAGCAGATTAACCACAGTTAAACTCAGTCGGACGAAAACATCCCTCTTTTTCTAACTCTTCGCCCTTCTCGGGGCCTGGACACTACGGAGGAACGAGGTTCTGCCGAGATTTCTTCCGGTCCCTAAGCACCTTTTGGAAGGTGGACACTCAGTGCGCCAGTTTCCCCCGAGAAAGGGGGGCACCAGAGCCGGCTCCGGGAGCTCCACGGGTGTCACGGGTGGCTCCCGTCCCGTCCTGTCCTGTCCTGTCCTGTCTGACAGCCCCGCACTCATCGCGTAAGCACCACCGGGGGCTGGGAAGATCCAATGCACGACCACACGCCCTTCCCCGGACACGAAGACTGCTCTCGCCGCCGTCCCCGCAGGGGGATTCTCACCTCCCCAGCCCGAGAGACCCCGCAGGCGGCCACGCCGGTTCGATCCGCACCCGGGGCAGAGGCAGACACGGGGCTCGGCCGAGAGCTGAGGTGGTGACACCCGCCCCGGGTGCCCCGCCCGCCTTGCCCGGCCGAGCCCCCACCAGCTCTGCCCCACGCGCCCTCCTCCCTTCCCCGCGCCACCGCCGGCTGCGGCCGGTGCCCGTGACCCATCTACTTACTGGCGCGAACGCCTGGGGATGTTTGCAGCGCTGCCCCCCGAGCTGGCTCCCTTCCCGCCTGCGTCCGGCCCGGCCCGGCCCTCTCGGTCCCACCGACGGCTGCTCCGGCCGCCCCGCCGCGCCGCCCTCCCGCCGGAGCCTGAGATCAGCTGCCGGGCCCCCAGCCCTAGAGGCTGCCGGGCCCCCCTCCCGCCGCCAAGCACACCGGCTTGCCGCCGCACCCTGGCTTTCCTCGTTTATTTAAAGGGAGTCACTGGCCCGGGGGAAGGCGAATTTCCCAGCCCGCACCTTCCCGCGGGTGATTCCTAAGTCATCATCGCTCATTTAAACAAAGCGGCTATCCAGGTACGAGGCAGTTTCGGCCAGCCCGCCCAGGCGAGGGCCAGCCGGTGCCGCACCACACGCCCCGGCCGGGGGGGACTGGGAAAGGGGGAGGGAAAGGCAAACAAAGCGTGGAGCCGCGGCTGGAGCTGGGCACGCTGTAGGACGGGGGCGACCGACGTCCCCCAACCCCTCCCGCCGTAGCGGAGGGACTTCCCCGGGCGGCTTCTGCCCGCTGCCGCCCGCGACCGGGGTTTGCTGGCCGGCCCCTCGCAGGCGCGCAGCCCCTCGCAGCCCCCTGCCTCCCTACTGTAGACGGGATGAGGTTTTATATTGGAAATGAGGAGGCAGGGGGAGGAGAAGGCGCGCACACGGAGCGATGAGTGTGCGGTGTCAATCAGAGGGGTTTTGTGTCTCCTTGACTCCTGATGGTCCGTGGCTGAGGTGTCCCGGGTGGCACCACAATGAATATGAATAGGGGTCCTTGCTAAATGGGACAGTCAAAGCGCACCGCCCTGAATAATGGCACGTCATCCTAACTAGACCATTATACATAGGAGGGCTCCTTTTGTCTCTGCTCTCTGCTGCAGCCCTATAAAAGCCCCTCTTTTTCAGGCTGAGGTTAGTCCAAGCATACACTAACTAGCCATCCTGTAAACAGGCTGAGTAACCGGGTGGAGAGAGAGAGAGGAGACATTGGAGAGGGGACTGAGGGGCTTTTTTCCTCTTCCTCCAGCATTTCCAGCCCTTCGCTGGCAGACCCTGCCGTCCGTTTATCTCTTTTTCGTTTTGTTTTCGTTGCTTTTTGAAGGAGAGTTGCCTTCTTCCGCCACCTCCAGAGCAGGGAAGAGTTTCTTGCTCAGAAGCCCGAATACAATGAATTCTGACTCCAGCTCTGTCTCCAGCAGAGCTTCCTCGCCAGACATGGATGAGATGTACCTGAGAGACCATCACCACCACCACCACCACCACCACCACCAAGACAGCCGGCTCAACCCTGTCTCCTCCACCCAGAACGATCTGGTGCAGAAGATGTCTGGGGAAGGCCTCACCAGGACCGGTTCAAAGGCCGGAGGGGAAGGCAGCAAGTACAAAATCAAGAAGCAGCTTTCGGAGCAGGACCTGCAGCAGCTGCGGCTGAAGATCAACGGCCGGGAGCGTAAGAGGATGCACGACCTCAACCTCGCCATGGACGGACTGCGGGAGGTGATGCCCTACGCTCATGGACCTTCTGTGAGAAAACTCTCCAAAATCGCCACTCTCCTGCTAGCCAGAAACTATATCCTGATGCTCACCAGCTCCCTGGAGGAGATGAAGAGGCTAGTTGGGGAAATCTACGGGGGACACCACTCGGCCTTTCACTGCGGCACGGTGGGACACTCCGCCGGGCACCCGCCCCACGCCGCCGGCACTGTGCACCAGGTGCATCCCATCCTCGGCAGTGCCCTGTCCTCCGCCAACACCTCCTCCTCCCTCTCCGCCTCCCTGCCGGCCATCGGCACCATCCGGCCCCCACACTCCCTGCTCAAGACCCCCTCGACACCCCCCGCCCTGCAGCTCGGCAGCGGCTTCCAACACTGGGCGGGCTTGCCGTGCCCCTGCACCATCTGCCAGATGCCTCCCCCGCCCCACCTCTCGGCCCTCACCGCCTCCAACATGGCCAGGATCTCGGGGGAGACCAAGGACCTCCTGAAGTGACTCGGCGGGCCTCCCCCGGCCGCTGGGGCTGCTCCGGAGCCGGCGCTCCCACGGACGGAGAGGGGGCTGCGGTCGGTCCCCCCCTGGGCCGCCGACGGACCTGCCCCCGCTGCCCCCGCCCGCCAAGCCCCCTGTAACACGGGATTAGTGTAGTAAGGACCTTGCAAAGGTAATGTTCTACCCGGCTCCTCGGGCGATGTTTTCTTATTATACTAAACTGGAAGAAAAGTCCCTGTTGTAAAAAGAATGATGGTGATAATAATAATAATAATGATAATAATAATAATAATAATAATAATAATGCCGCTGATGGTAATCAAATGTAAATGATTCCTTAAAATGTATGTAAAAGGGGAAAAAAAAAAAAGGCATGGTTGTCATTGTAGTTTTCGCAGCTACCAAGAGACGATGAAATCGGTTTGGGGCTCTTTTCCCTTCTTTTTTCCGGGCTTTTCCTTTCTTTCCTTTCGCACGGCGACACCTCCGAAATTCCCCGTTCCAAACCTGGCTGCGGCAGCGCAGCGGCGGCCCAAGGTAGGCCAGAGAGTGCATGCATGCTTTCCACCCCAGCTTGTCACCCGTGGGGACCGGCGACAGGCGGCTCTCCTGGCAACAGGGACTTCCAAGGGAATTCACTAAAGTTTTCGAGCGTGGTTTCTGGTTTGGGGTTTTTGTGGTTTGATGTTTTTTTGGTTTGTTTGTTTTGTTTTTACAGATTTGGTTATGATGTGGTTTTGTTTGCAGTAGTTTTTCTTCTTCCCTCTGTGAAAAAAAAGAAAAAAAATACAAAAAAGAGGAAAATAGTGCAAAACACAGCATAACCCCGCAACTCTCCAGTGGATCTGTTTTGCCAAATCTCCCCTCTCCTGCTCTCGGTGAAGTGTGCTGATTTAGCTGTCTGGGGTACAAATTTCTCTTACTGGCTTTGGGTTTATTCGTGTTTGCTGGGTTTTTTTTCTTTTCTTTTTTTTTTTTTTTTTTTCTTTGCTATGGTTTGGTTTTGCATGCGGGGTCAACTCTTGCCACATCAGTGATTTCTATAACTGAATCGGAAGCTTTGTTGCTGTTTATTTCCTTTTTGATATGTTTTCCTGGAAGTTTGCTTGAAATAATGTTATTACTCATTTTGTTTGTTTGTTTGTTTTCGGTTGGAGCCTCAAAGACACCACCATGTCTTTATTTTTTATATATTCTTGATAATAACTATCGATATATTTATTATTGACCAGTGTTTCTGGATAAGATTTCCAAATAAAGTAAAAAATTAATTCCAAGCTGCCTGTTTCGCCTTTGTCCGGGACTGGAAGCTGAGAAAAGTCTCCGTATTTGATCGCTTTGGGTTTCGCAAGGACTTCCCGGGCCCGGCTGGAGGAGGCCGGCACAGCTCCGTGTGCCCTGCCTCGGCAGCAGCTACCAACCCGATGTCCTCAGGTGTGTGCGAGCTGCCGGGCAGCTTCCGGCAGCTTCCCAGCGGGCTGGGAGCCGTCAGGAATTGGGGTGGTCGATGGCCAGTCCCACAGCCAGCGCCGGGCGCGGGGGAACGGGGCAGCGCTGGGGAGGGGCGCTGGGGCGTTTATGGGCAATTTTTTTTTTTTTTTAAATTGAGATCCAGCTTTCAGCCCTTTTTTCGGAAGGGAAATGGTAGGATGGACAGAGTTGGGAAAGGCAGTTCTGCCCCTCCGGGAGGCGTTTCTCCGTGGAGACGAGCTCAGCTGGCGGCTACCAGCGCCCTGCGGCTCCGCGGACGGGAGAGCGGTCCTGCACCCCCCGGCCAACCCCGGCCCCCTGCCTTACGCGAAAGGGGATGTCCGGGAGGGACCTGAAGAAACAGGAGAAGGCGACTCCCCCTGAGTCGTAAGTTGAGCAGTGACAGAGGAAGGATGGATGGGGCATTTAAACCGAAATGCCAAACAACTTTCAGAAAGGCACCTGTGGGTGATCTGTGATGGTGAGTGGGCTGTGCAATACTGCAGCACACAAGTCAGCGTTAAGACATAAGCACGCGTACACAAACATTTGGATATGAAGAGAATGTGTATTTGCCCCGAAAACACGAACTAACAAATCACCATGTAAAAAAGCCAACCCCTGCCTGAGGTAAATCCTTACAGTAATTCAGCAAGAGATGCTGCAGTTTCCTTCCTTCCTTCCTTCCTTCCTTCCTTCCNCTGCTACCTGCTTCCTCACCCACTTCCCTGACCATCAAATTTACTGAAAGCGAAAATAAATCAATGATTTTTGTGACATTTTATGATCCTTCTTTCCTTCCTTTCCTTCCCCTTCCTTCCCTTCCTTCCTTCCCTTCCTTCCTTCCCTTCCTTCCCTTCCTTCCTTCCTGGGGAGCGGGCTGCGGAGCGCCGGCCCGGACGCGGGGCTGCGGGCCCCTCCTCAGCCCACCCGACTGTCCCCGACGCACCCCTCCATTCGGGGCCGACACGGCTGGGGCACCAACCCCGGGCGACCT
>VZTF01009710.1:129555-179147 GCA_013397755.1 Cnemophilus loriae
CAAAGCCGCGGCTCCATACGGGGCCGCATCCTCCATCCTCTCCGACTCTGCATCCTTCCCGGCCCTGCACCCTTCCCCTCGGAGCAGGGCAAGAGGGGTAGCCTTGGAAGGGGCTGGGCTGTAAATGGCAGCCGAGAGGGCGACCGAGTCACCCCTTCTTCCAGGAGCCGGCAGTCGGGTACCCGGACCCGGTTTGGGTCCCGCCCCAAAGCATCTCTGTCCCTCGGCCCCTTCGGTCCTGGGGACAGAGGGCGCCTTGCCTCAGCAAAAGGGCTCTTTGGGGACATTTCATCCTCACTCAGCCACACAGACATTCTGGGTTCTGGCCCGCATTCCTCGGGACTGCCGGGTTATTTTCCAGCCGCGGAGCAAAGGTGGGAGAACGGTGCATAGGTCGCTTCGTGCTTTTCCGCAGGAAAAGGGACGGAGCAGCCGCACGAAGCCGAGACAGGGTTTTGAGCTACCAGAAAAGGGGTGGTAAGTGTCCTGTCCCCCGGCTCCTCTCCAGCAGCAATGTACCTCAGGCGATGAGAGTAAAATGCCAGAGACTTGCCTTTCTAGCTTCATGTCCCGGCCCGTGGGGAGAGGGAAAGGGAAAAAGCATCCAAAGTGAAGCCATTTCCTTCTCCTTTTCGATGAGTAGGGAAATGCTGAGCCTCTTGGAGATGCAAAACTGTGGGTGAGGAGGTGCACTTGGAGAGCAGCAGCTCTCTCCCGGGGAGAAAACTTAGGTCTAAACAGAAATTCAAGTCTGTCCGTGTCCTGTCCCTCATTTCGGGATCCTGCACCTGTGCAGCAGGAAAGCCTTCCCTTCCTTTCCCTTCCCTTCCCTTCCCTTCCCTTCCCTTCCCTCCTTCCTTCCTTTCTTTCNCCCTTCCCTTCCCTTCCCTTCCCCTGGAAAAAGAACGACTGACTAACCAACAATTGAACAGCTTCTGGAAAGACTTGCATATGGGGAGAGAACGGGGAACTGTGGGTTTTCTTTGGGAGGTTTTCTTTGGGAGAGTTTCCCTTCACAAACACACATGAGAAATAATAAAACAGAAATTTTTAAAAAGAGGGGAGTGGAAGGTGGCTGAGGGATAGAAACAGGAAAGCAGGAAAGATCTGATGGTGGCAGAGCCTGGCAGCGTCCACCCTCTGGGCTCGTCCCCACCAGCTGATTGAGCTGTGGGGATGGGGCACGGCATGGTTTGCTATGGCACAGCACAGCTTGACTAAGCCAGCTTCTGGGATAGATGAGGAGAGCTTGGTGCTCTCAGGAAATTCCTTTCATTTCCACCACAAGAACGAGTAATGTCTGCACGCACATATATAAAATACATATATGTGTACACACACATAGAAATAGAAATAGAAATAGAAACATATAGAAATAGATATAAATATAAATATAAATCAGAGGTGGATGGACACTGTTGGTTTTCACTTGTGCATCCCCTGGCTGGCCACTGGGTCCTGGCACAGCTGTGCTGTGGAGAAGGCAGATGCTGCTCCTTGTCTCGGGGGAAAGCAACAACCCCTCCCTTCCCAGTGCTTCCTAGTTTCCATGGCGGAGGACCCCACTGCCTCTGCCTCCAGGGGTCTGCCACAAACTTGAAGCCAAAACCCCAGGCACTGGTATTCAACTCTCTAAATTGTGGGGTTTCTTTTTTCTCCCACTCTCCCATCCCACCAGAACCCCACCTAACAAGTCCAACCGTCCCCTCACGCCTCTTCTCCAGCTACATGGGGCCAGGGAAGAGGTGGGGGTAGGCTTGTGTTTTGATTAATATGGAAATAAAATGCAGAAATAGCAGCAGTACTTAGCTTCATTGCTTCAGTTTAGAGATTTATTGTCGAGGAGATAAACACTAGGCTGGGGGCCTTGCTCAGTAATTCACAGATCCCATCAGTTATTACCAAATGAGCAAATCGTTTTTCTTTGAAGTCACAGAGGGGAAAAAAAAAGAAACGGGGGAAAAAAAGAGTAATTTTTTTTAATAGGTTGCTACCCCTTGCCCCAGGTCCAGACCTCATCTGCCTGCCCAGATTGGGGCCCTACTCTCCAAGCAAAACTAATAAGGAGTTTATTACTGATGTGTGTCTCTTAAAATGCATCTTGGGTCTCTTAAAATGTGTCTCTTGCTCTGCCTCCTTCCAACTTTCTTTTGTATTTTCCTACTTGCTCCTATCCAAATTTTTAAATTCTGTATTTTCTATTCTCTGAAGCCCCACTGTCCCTCCTGCAGAAGCAGCAGGCGTGAATTTGATCTGGAAAGTGCTGTCACAAGATGAAATAGTGCTGCTGCCAGGGAAGACAAAGGGGCAAGATTGAGAGGGGGAAATGGGCACTTTGTGGGCACACAAACCGCTTCCCAGGTCTGAAACAGAAGCAGCCAACTAGTAGCTAAGTACAAGCTAAATACTGAAACGTAAGCAGACATTTTTTACTGAAGTTCTGTGAAATTGAAGGATTTGAGTTTGTTGCTTTGCTTTCAGCGTATTAAAAATACCTTGAGACAGCCACCTTGTACTGACAAAAATTGACCCAGAACCTGCTGAACACTCATATTTTACTGGACCAGCAGGACAGGTCAGGTGAGACAACCTAGGGCATCTCAGAGGCAGTAAATACCTATGTTTAAGTGGCTGAATTGAGCCTTACAATCATAGAATCATAGGAAAAATTAAGTTGTAAAAGACCTTTAAGACCACTGAATTAAATCATAAATCTAACACTGCCAAGTTCACCACTAAACCATGTCCCTAAGTTCCATCTTAATATATTTTGAATAGGGAAACAGAGTAAGAACAAAACAAAAAAAAATCTGCATTAAAAAAAAAAAATGTGCATATTGGAATCTTTGAATAAAAAGCTACACTTTAACCAAAGACAAAAAACAAAACAAAACCACCCCAACATTCACAGAAGGATCTTCCCCCAGTTGCTTAGCCACTTTTCAAACAAAGAAACTTAATTGTTGTTTAATTGTTGATAATTTTGTGTTCTCTGTTTTTTCAAATAATCATCTCAATTAAAACTATGAAAGGTTTTAGGGTAAAATGAATAAAACCAAAAGGAATTGCCGATCTTACGTCACATCAGGGAGGTGATACAGTTTTTGATGGAGCTGTATCTGTATCTGTGCTCCCATCTAACAACTGCACAGCATCCAAAAACTGCTGAGTTTGAGACACTGCACTGAAGACCCCAGAAGGGTGAATAAAAGTGCCTGCAGCCTGCTTACCCAAACAAACCTTCTTTCTCATGCCCTTCATTTCTCTCTTCTGAAGTAGAAACAAACCCTTTTTGCTTGATACTACATTGAAGTAGGCACCTAAACAAGCACAGTGCTGCTGCAGAGGAGTAAAGTTCGGCAAAACTTCTTAAAAATTAATATCATCAGTTATCATCAGAGGCTATGTGACCAAAATCTATACCTAGGTCCCCCAAGTCTCTGAACCTGTTGTAGGTTCAGGATAGGGTTCTATATAGCCTTGGTAAAAAAACCCCCGTAGATCTATATTTTAATTCAATGTTTTTATGTTTGTTTGTTTTTTCCCAAAGTGTCACAGCTGTTGACACGTACATCTTGAAAGCTACCTGGCAGAACAGCATCAGGGGCTGCCAGATGAGCAAGGGAAAAGCTACAAGAAATGCAGTAACTTCGTGTTTAGGGTGAAGATGATTTGTGGAGACCCACAACTCAAAAACTAATGGATCCCTCGAAAAACAAGAGATTTGCACAGGGCCTGGTCCTGATGCCTTGTAAGCTAATAAAAGCAGGTAAGACTCAATTTTTAAGACAGAGATAGCAGAGTCCCCACAAAACACAGGAGGAAAGGAACTATGGTCTCTGAATGCATGTATCACCTCCAGAAAACCCTGTTCCATGTCAGGGATTTACATGAGGGTGCAATAGTGCCTTAGTCACATCACCAGAGGAAATATTTTCAAATTATTCACAAAAGGAAGCTGATGTTTGTGTTATAAAAAATGGATTCTGTCTTTGACAATACTGAATTACTTTTCTGCATACTTACTTTTTGTGGGCTTTTTTCTTGTGTGTGTGTGTGCTTTTTTCTTTTTTATTTATTTTAGTTTTCTTTTAATTGCTTTCTACCCAGAGGCTCTATCACACACCAGGTGCTATTTTGCTATGTTTCAGCTGCAAACTGTTAGGTGGCTCTCTGAAAAACATGAGATTTCATTTGTATTTTTTAAAAAGCAGAGAAATGTTTCACAGCTCATAAAAACTTATTTTTACAAAACCTGACCTTGGACCTGAGGGAGTTGCAAGCCCTCATCCAAGGGGTCAGAGGAAGAACAATAACGTGATCACATAAAACATCCTCTTTCCAGACTTTTTAGTTTTGTTGATAGACAAAAATCTGTCAAGTGCTGTACAGGAAGTAGACAACTAAAAGTGCAGTTTGTCCCTTGTGCTGCCCTACCTCATCCTTTGCAGAGGAATTGCCCATGGGGGATTCTGTGGTCTGTGCTGTCAGATCTCCACATAGCAAGTGAATTTTCAGGCACCAGGAGAAAGGCAGCTTGAAACATTTACTGGGAGAACTTCTATCTCCAGTTTCAGCACTTGGCTTTCCTACTAAAACTGCAAGTGACAGTGACAGAAATTAGTCGCAGCTGTGGTGGTCATGGGTGGGAGGATGGTTAGCTTGAGCACAGTGAGAATTGAGTTTGGACACCACTCCACGTAAGTGCCGATACTTATAGAGGGCTACAAATATCTCAGAAACAGATCTGCCAGGGCTAGAAACCATGGAAGCCTTGTGCGTACTTCCGTGCAAAGGCCCAGGTTGTTACCACTGTCTGAACACCTCTGAGCCTCATAAATTGGCAGAGGACCTAAACCAGAAGGGTCTGAAGGCTTCGTTTCCATGGGAGGTGGATGCGGTAGTTTCCAGACCTTTGTCACTGAAGTCCTGACACATCCATGCTGTCTTTGCAGGGAATATAGGAGAGCAGTTACTGTGGGGCAGCTGTTCCGTGCCTATGGATGGGTCTAGCTGAGTCCCTGCTGCCCTGCAGGAGTGGTTTGCAGACTTCCTGTGAGCCTGGTGTGTGCTGCCTGCCCTGCCTCCCCTTCTCTCAGCGCTTTTCTCTAAATGACTACTGTGACCACGGTCTCCTGAGGTGCCCGCAGCCCAGCCAACCTTCAGGCATGGTCAGATCCAATGGGCTCCATGTGTTTTGGAGGGTGTTTCCTGGGCAGGCTCCAGCCCATACTAGCCCTCTGGGCCACCTGCTCCTTGTGGCCTTGAGACCATACCTGTAAGCAGTGCATGTACCCCTGTGTATCTTCGGGCGGTTTAGTTGTATTCCATTTTGAAGCAGGATGAGGCATGCTCTGCAAAAGCACTCGAGCACAGCTTTTTCAAAGCTTCAGGATCTTCCTTTCCACAGTTTGTTTTTCCCTAGATGCTCCAGCATGGTCCATTTGCCCTTTCCAGAGGTGTAGATGTACATCCGCACTACTTCATGCTTCCTTTACTTGTGCCAGGATACGAGCTTTTTCTTATTCGACTCAAATGCAGCTGTGGATGCCTGCATCTCTCACATCAACACTCTCTTTTGTCTGTTGGGTGCTCTAGGGTTTCCCATTTCTCAGAGTTCTAGAAGATGTCCAAGATTTCCATTCCAAGCTTGAATCATGGACGTCATCTCTCCTAGTAAATTAACCAGTGCTACATAATGTTCTCAGGCACTGTAGCTCAATTATTTATAGAGTCAAACTGTTACAACAGTTCCTGGCATGTTTTGGCTCCAGGCAGCTAGCACTCTCCTGAACACTTCCCAGGCATGGTTTGGGGATAGCATAGGCCAAAGGCCAATCCCAGCAGGCAATTTGTGTTCAGCCACACCGCCTGGAAAGCAAGAATTTAATAATGTGGACACACGCCAGTCTGTGCCAGTTGGCTTCAGAGCTAGGTAATGGTCACAGGCATGTTTTGTATAGATGTAGTCGCAGTCTTTTTCCCTTATGGAAAGCTTTTGCCTTGTTGTCATCTCTTTCTGTCTGTCTTTCTCTCAACATTACCAGGAGAATACATTTCCTTTGTGAAGTGAGATATTTATCATAATTATTAACTGATCAAGGTCCCCAATATTTGATTTGTTTCCATTACTTTTTGGCTTTCTCTGCTTAGCTTTTCCCAGTTGTGCATGATTGGTTTATTGAACTATGAAACTGTAAAGAATGTCTATTTCTACTTTTGTGCCATGTGTAAGAAATCCTTCTTCCCTTCTGGGTTTCACATCAACATAGGGCAAAAGATGCCCATGGCAGTGCAGGAGCATATTTCACAGCCACTTTTTCAGTTCATAAATATGACAAATAGATATAAAATAGCCCTCAGTATCAGAATTCTTCATATGTCCAGAGACAGTCCTTCCTCGCCTATCATCAAATCTCCACCAAGAAAAATGAATTCACTCCCAAATTTGTAAGCAGCTGGGGAAAGCACAAGGCTTTTGCTTTCTGCTATATAGGGATCATATACCTTGTGGGACAAGTGGTTCCAGATGCAGGTTGAATGAGAAGCTTAGGGCTTTCCTGTGGGACTAGTCTCCTCTTCTTTCCACGTGCTTAGACCAGGCAAGCTGTGCAGTGCCCTATCCTTCACTTGTTTCAGCATATTTCAACTTACCAATACAAAGGTATAATCCAAAGAGAAAACTTTACTTTTATCTTTTTTATTGTGTTTCTTAAAATGTTGCCGTGGGTTTTTTTCTTCCCACTGGTGTATTTCATCAGTTTGGCAGTACTCCATCAATGCTTTTGAGTCACAGCACTTTTCTACAGTGTCTTTGCGTCCGAGGTTTCTGCCCCAAATCCTGCCTACTGACAAAGCCAGCACTAACTAAATACCCTGAATCAGATCAACACTGGTTGCCTCTTCACTTCTGCCCATGTGGATTTTACCTGAGATTTTTGGGGTTAACTCTGTTTCCAGCAACACAGCAGAAGGACAGTTCTCCTGTAAATGTAGTGTCAGCGTTCCAGTTCCTTCTCTATTGGTCATATTGGGACAGGCTCCTTTACCTGGCCTGCCCCCATGAAGACCCCAGCATGTGCCACATCTTGCAGGGCCCCACAGTCAGCAGGTGACCCTTTCTTTGACACTGACAGGTTCAGTCGCTTGAACATCTCCTGCTCATCCCCTCACCCGACCACCAGCTCCATCCATCTCTCTCCATGGGCAGCCCTCTTCCTCCAGCTGCAGCATCTTCTATTCCAGCCTTCGCTGCTGTGGCTGTCTCACCTTGCCATTGCATCTGCCTGACCATCTGTTGAATCATGTGCAATATAAATAACAGCTAGTGACAAATAATAGCTACAGATACCCTCCTGTAATACTCTGGTGGTCTCACTGGGCACCCACCACTTCACAGCATCTTCTTATTTTACTTTGCAAGTCACAATTATACGGTAATATTAAAGAGGGCTGTAATGTTAAAGTGGTTTGGAGTCCTTGGGATACCTTATATATAATTTTCACATTTTCCCCAAAAGTGTTTGCTATTATTCATTTCCCCTTGTTCACAACTGTGATATTCTTCCCACTGGAGAGATCACAACAGGGCCTTATTCTATGCTTCAACACAGCACTGAAGATACCCCACTGATTGTAACAGGTAAGGGAAAATCAGATTTTAAAACCAATCACATTCAATAATTTACATCAGACAAATGCAGAGAAGAATTGAGACTAATAGATTTCTCTACATTCTTCTTCACAGAGAAGAAAATGTTTTAATCTGGACTATGGAGAAAGCTAAAACTTGCCTTAGTCTGTCTGGTCAATAATAGGTCTTTATCTCACTGAGACCTTTAACCTGCCATAGACACAGACTTGGTCACTGGGGTGCTGAAAACACGTTGTAGCTGATGCAGCTGCTGATGCTTCATCCAGTAAAGCCACTGATGGCTTTGCTTAGAGGCCCATAGCTGAGCGGCAGCCTTGCAACAGGAATTTGTCCTCCATCTCACATCTTTCTGGCCACATTGGAATGCCGAAAATGAATTGCTCTAAACATATCTCCGAAGCCAGTTGATGGCACAGACACATGCCAAAGTAATCTTCGAACAGTTGTGATGATCCTAGTGGCGAGCATAGCTGAGCAGTATTTGAAAAGCTTTGCTTTTTCACGCTCATTCTCCATTCAGTTTAGGGATGTTGACGAAACTACTACATTTGACAAAGTACTTGTTTTATTCACCAGCTTCCTTGAATTAACAAGCTGACGACAGATTTTTGGTACAGATGGGATTGTTTGAGAAAAATATGCCTAGGAAGCAGGCTCACTTTTTCAGCAAAGTTACTTCAGTTTGTCGTGCTCATCTCTCAAGGTATGCAAGCTTCTCCAGCAAGGGGAGCTGCTGGGTGCAGCTCAGGGGAAGGAGGAGAATAAGTCTCAGAGCTTTCCTGTTGTATAAGGGCAGCTTTTAGCTCTTCTTTTTCTGTTGAAGATGACTTTGCACTCGCTTGCTGAAGGTGCTTATTTTCTGCAGGCCCAAGATGGGCAGGTGTTTCCTAAACACCACTTTTTATTCATGATCTGCCCCTGGCTGTGGAGCTGCCTGTGAGGATGCTCTCTGCCCCTCCTCTGCTCAGCTCCCTCCTGTGGAGACCCTGCAGCCCACCAGCATTGGGGACCGCAGTGACTGCCTGTAAAGAGATGTTTGATATACTGTACAACCAAAGCTTCCCGGCCAGAGCTGCAAGTGAGCCTCCCAGGGATCTGCACCCTCTGGACCTCTGCGGAGAAGTTGGGGTACCCGTGCAGCAGCCTGCAGTCAGCAGGTTGGGGGTGTACGAGACACCTCTAACTGCAGCGCTGACATCAATTCACTCCCTGGCCTCTGACAGGCCTTTGCAGATACACACAGGTTTGGAAGTTACGGCTGATTGCTTGCTCAGGTTATGTGCTCAACCGGAACTCGGAAAGGCACAGAAATTCTTGGTCTGGACCAAAATCCCGGTAGCAGCAGCTCCACAATCAGGTGGTATTGATCCAGAGATGGGGGGAAACCACCCCTGAAGAAGCTTATTATCTCTTCCTTTCACACCCTCCCTAACAAACACAGTGCACATACAGTGAGTTTCCCTTCCCCCTTGTCCTTAAACTTTTAGGCCAGCTCCATGCATTTCAGAACAACCATAGACATGTTTTTTTGATTTTTTTTTTCCCACGAGGAACAAAACCAACTAGGTTGGGTTAAAACTGGTTAAATCCCTCAGGACCTCAGTAGTGTTTTAAAACATATGTGAAGGGGAGGAACCATTTTTTGCACGTCCTGAAGAATATAGCTGACATATGGACCATTCAAAGGAAATTTTTTTCAGGCCATTGGCCATGCATGAATGGCCAGGCTTATACAGTGGGGACCCAAGATACAACGGGGATCTTCTCCCAGAAATTGGGCTTTCTATGTAGCAAGAGCGGATCCTGTAGGTGCTAACCATGTTACAGGCTCTCAGAGTTGGTAGCAGACCCAGGAGCCAACTGAGGGGCAGGGATGGGCTGGAGGGGCACAGTTGCACTGAAGCAGGCTTTGGCTTGGAGGGGAAGTGTGTCCCCCCCACCAGCCCACCTCAGCAAAGCCTGCCCCATGTGACCCCACTTCTGCTCCTTTCCATCATAAGCTTTCTCCTAGCTGTGTTCACTGGTGCTTGCTGCTTCAAACGATACTTTACTGTGACTGAGTGCCATTGTAGTGCCATTGTAGTGCCATTGTAGTGCCACAGGTAGATTTAGCAACTCAATCATTATTCCACTAAATACTTCCAAGGCCACAGAGAAACACCTTGTAAATCTTTTTACTTCCTCAGAAAAAAAAAACCAAAACCCTAAATCGCAAAACAAAACAAAACAAAACCAACAACAAACCACAAGGAAGTTCAGGGAAATAAAGCCCTAAATCTAATTTCTTGCTTTAAAAGTGCTTTACATATATCACCACCAACCAGCATGTAAATTTTAGTCAGCTACTGGGCTAGTCTTTTAAAGAAGTTGAAAAATGGCCCTGCATCCTCAAAGGACACACCTGTTATCTGAAACAGTTTTTAACCAGCTTGTTAAGCAGCTTTGACAGATCAAAGACCCCGGACAATGGGCACAAACTTTAACAATAGTTTAGCCTTGAGCAAAAGCTTCTGTCAAAGCAAGGCTTGTGCCAGTAGTATTATGGCCTGCAATTGAAAATAAATTTTACTTGAATAAGTACCTCAGCCCGATCAGAGGCACTGCCGCCAGGGAGACAAAAGCAGTTGGGGATAAGTTATTGACTCCACTGACAGCATGAATGAAGTTCATTATGCCAGCCCACTCTTGGTAAATGTGTCAGGTTTTAAACTGAATTAGGTGGCAGGTGCATGGACCATTTTCCTGCCCCCCTTGAGACAGTAGAGGGCCAGTCATCACCTGATTCTACAGACAAATGTTTAGATTTGGTTTTCATATTGCATGGGCACAAGTGACAGCATATTTAAATCATAAATAAAGTTTCCTGAAAGCCCTCGTCTATCCCACTTTTTCTCTCCGTCCCCTGTAGCTGGCTGGCCGTGCTCCCATCTCCTTGCCTGCTGGACCCTGGAGGTGGGTTTGCCTCCCCTCCACTGCCCCTGCTACAGCTCCCCTCCTGGTCCCTGTTCCTGTCTGCCTTGGGGACGTGCAGGGTTTGGGCTTCCACAGGCCACCTCAGGGTCCAGTCCCAAGGCAGAAGGAAGTCCAGACCCTTCTGCTCCTGTCTGGGTGACACTGCACACAGAGTGTTTCCAACTTCAACAGGGTCTAGATCAAGCCCTCCCATAGCTGATTTTATGTGAGATATATATATATATATATATATGGGCCTAAAGAGATTGAATCCAGACATTCTATGTTAACCTTTGGAAAGAATTTCTACAGTAAAACAGTATTTAATCCTTGCAAGCCTCTGATGACAAACACCACTATCACTGCAATTTCACAGAAATGCAGGCCAGAAGTGGTGTGAAAAACACACATGTATCTATGGGTGTGTATATACATACAAACCCACATATAAAAATACAAAATCATCTATACGTGTACCAGTTTTTAAAAATTTTGCTAGAATTCAAAGAAATGAGGTGATAATCTGCCATAATAATTTGATATTCCTCTGCTTTAAGACTGATTTGCTGTTTTAAGATGTATCTTTTATTTATTTCTGCATCTGCATATTTTGCTTGAAAATATTTTGGTTTATAGTCTGCCAGGGCCTAGAAGGATAATGCAAGATCAGCTGAACTTCAGATACTTTGGATGCCAGCTCTCATTACTTAATCATGAGACATAGGACTATTAAGACTCTTAAAAATGAAAGCCTTGTTCTCTGACCATAGAGGGAAGAGTTGGCATATGCCTTTGGCTGCATGCCTTATTTACGTTAATGAGCAAGTAAGTTTCCTTCCCCCTGTGAAGGAGCTGAGCATCCCTTCTCCTGATACTTTTGGGATCTGCTGCCTAAGTCAGTTACTAAAAGACTTCCGTCTTTTGCTTTTTGACAGCATATCACACACTTGTAGGTACTTCTTTTGCACTTGAGCCACTTAATCTTTCAAGAATGTCTTTACAAGTTTGAAAATATCTTGTTTTGTTGTGCTTTTTTTTTACCTCCACATCCTAAAGGTAAAGCCTTTGTGTTTGTCTGCTTAACAGCCTCTGAACCAGACAACAGTCTCTGAAGTTTAATAGAATTTATCTCCTTTCTCCAGGGATTTCAAAGGACTGAACAAACACTACCTAGCCCTCCAACACTCAGTTGAAGATAAATGCTATTGCTGTTTCTCAAAACTGAGAGCCAATTCCTAAAAGAAGGGATGAGGCTTGTCCAAAGTCACAAGCAAGTCGGTGGCAGATTCACACTCCAGTGGGTGTTTTATCTGTCAGATAGTTCTTCACCCCCCAACATGACATTGCTAAAGATGCATTTGGCTCAGTTCACAGTTGTATTTAGTACACCTGTTAATACAGACATATCAAACCCTTTCTTTTTCTGGCTCCAAGACAAACAGGTCCAGGAAGTCTCACCCACGGACCCCCAAAAAGAGAAAATGTTGCTTTCCCCCATATACCAATCTGGAAAAACAAAGTAGGCTTATTCTTTGGGGCTATCTAAAGACTGCTGTGTGTCAACACACAAAATCATTTCTCACAGTGGTATCACTTGCTGGATATGTTCCTTCCCTCCAACTACAGCAGATGGTGTTTCATAGTTGGTCACAAATGGCTGTCAGCGAGCGTTTGTCTGCCTGCCAGTAACCTGTAGTTTGGGGACTCCCTCGGAGAGTGTACCAGCACTGACTCTGCTGATAGCAGCATCCGAGAAAATGATCCGTCCTTTCTTGTCAGGCACAAAATTAGCTATCTCATTTTCAAACTGTTGACAAGGGGGATATGAAAGAAATAAGGGCTGTGCTGGCTCAGATGATGTTTCTTCAGGTCTGGTTTGAGGCAGCGAGTGCTGGTTACAGAGCAGAAGCTGCCTTTACCACAGCAAATATTGACCTCTGCTGAAAGATAGGGATACAAGCACAGCCCTCTCCTGGTGTCAGGATTTTGCATGGCATTTCCAGCTTTCCCAAGCTCAGTTTAGATTTCTCTTGGGCAGTATTAGCAATGAAAAAAATATGACCTTTGGTGAAGTTGCCCTGTAGCAGGAAAAAGCTTTTGATGGGCTAAAGGTCCCAGTGCACCAGCCAGGTTTGCTGCTGTCTTCACATGCATGAGGAGAAGGCAGCCAGGCAGCCCGGCAGCTGCTGTGACTACTGCCTTGTCCCAGCAGCCAGAAATGGGAGGCACGGGAGAAAGAGAGACAACAGTGACGGAGACCAAATACATCTGCATTTGGAAAACAGTTTTGGAAACTTTGCAGCGACTTGTAGTGGCAGTCATTACCTTACAGGTGCACATCCACATTTCAAACACTTGCAGCTACAACACTAAGTGCTTTATTTCAACAGAAGTCTTAAAGATGAGTTCATGGAGCAAAGCTGAAAGCTCTCCACTGCAGCTATCTCAGGGTTCTCCTGCACATAGAGCAATTTCTGTTTAAAATTCAAGCTGGTATTTGGGCTGGTAAAGTTGATTGGCCTCACCTGCCTTAGCCAGGAGAGGCGTCCCCTCCAGCGGCATCCGGCAGAGGGGATGTGTGTTACTCCTGACTGCATGGCACTGTTGCCAAAGGGATCTAGTGACAGGGTACATTCCAGCGCTCCAGCTTTCACGTATGTCAAGAATTGCACGTATCAATCCTATGTAGAAAAAATTCCTGCCATGGTGAGTAGAAAGGCAGATTTTATCGGCGCCAGTTACCATAGACAGTAATTTTCCTGCTCTAGTTCTGACCTGCGAGAAGATTTTTAAAGAAAGTCCATTTTGAGAATTTCCCTTTCACAAAGAGTTTCTAATATTGTAGATTTCCTTTTCATCTTAAATGTATCTGTCCTCCGTGAGAAAAAAATAGATAAAACAAAAATTTGGGTCCTGCTAAAGAGAAATTATGCCTGCTTTGGAAAACATCAGAATGATCCATCTGAAGTAAAATATCCTAAAAATTCAGGATTGCTTTGCTTCAGCTTCCATATTTTTGTCACTGAACTGATGTTAAAAATAAAAAGTACTAAATCATTCAAAAGTTGAAAGTTCAAATATTGATTTCCAATGAACATTTTGAGCTACTTTCTGGAAAATTCATAAACAAAACTGAATTCACATAGTAACTGCACAACACCAATGACAACAACCAACCAGAACAAAAGAGACACAAAAGTTTTGCTTAATTGGAATCATACTTGAAATGAAATTTCAACTATTTCAACAAAAGAGATTTTTTGAAGACTACTGAAGGTGAAATCTACAAGGAAAGCTGAAAATCAAGTCTCCAGTCATGGTCCTGTTGCTTAAAATATATAATTATACAGCAATTTTTCATTTTCCCTGAGTTTCAACACTAAATTTTTATCTTTATTTTTCATATACGACTAAGTCTGTTTATGTTCTACTTCGGCTATAAAGATTTTTCTGAGAAAAACAAAGAGAAAACTTAGACGAGGCAAGGCTACCTGCAGAATGCAGTGCGACTTTAACTCGGGTGCCCTGTGAGGATTATGGAAGTATCTGTTCCACGACAGATCAGAATGAGTACAAAAGGAGAATGATGACTAGACTAAGCTTGATCCTCAGTAGGTGCCTTGTGCCCTGGCTTGCATCCAGCGATGTGTTCAAGCACGAAGTCTGAGTAAGACAACACAAATATCTAAGGTGAAGCACATGTATAAACATTCTTACTACATTTTAGTTGGGAAAACTTCTAGAATCTGTCTAAGAGTGGTTGTATAGCTCCTCATAAAAGTACATTTAAACCCAGCTCAGCTTACACTACTACCTGCTAGGTCATTTAGTCCTGACTTTGGTTTGCTCAGGTATGTTACTGTGTTTGTGCATTTATTGGACATGTGAGTGTGAAGTTCATATCCCTAACCACTTGTAGATAGACTACGAGTAACTTAATGACAAACATACCCAATATCTTGAGTTTCTTTTTTTAGGGCCATAATGAAGGGCCTTACACAACAAACTGAGTAGCCATTTCTCAGGCAGCTCTTCTTCAGGCAAAGATCCCAGTAGAAAAGGCTGTTGAAAATCTCAGACAGTCCAGCATCTTCCTAGAAGAGGGCACTCCGTTTTGGGAAAGCCCATGGGGACAGAATTTGCTTTGTTAATGTTTCTGGAACATACCACTAAATGTTTTCTACTTTCCCTTTGGGAAGTACAACAAGTATCTGAAAGGCTGGAGAATGCATATGGCCAGGTGAGTTTACATCTTCCCAAACCATCACTTTCTGCTTCAGTGTGAAAGGCATTCATGCTTAGGAAAAAGTGCTCCCCTGAATCAGTATCTTCACTCTTAAGCCACATTGTTGACTTTGGCTAACACCTCTGATGCCCAGAGATAACATAGTGGCCACTTCAGTGATCAGACTGTGATTGATCAGACAAACATTTCCAACACAGAGGTCCAATTTAGTACAAAAAAAAAAAAAAANTTCAGACTAGTGTAGTCCATTGTGTGGCCCATCACTGAGGCCATCTTCAACAGCCAGCTGCCATGGTCAATAAACTTGGTTCCTCTAGCTGAATGGGATGTATGCACAGAATTTGGGAAGTCACCAATTTGATTAAGAGAGATGGCCGGCACCAGGAAGATGACACGACTGTTGAGGCAGTCTGCAATGCTCTCATGCACTATGGGGAGCTCCGTTGCCACACACAGTGAATCATGTGCTAGTCCAGGACTCTGAAGGCAGGGATGGATTTGTGGGCTTACACGCATCAGGAAGTCCAGTAGTACAGCATCTGAGCATCTGGCTCATTTTGGGCACCTGAGCATTCGAGCATCTGCCTCAAGTTGGCAGTGGTGGATGTACAGGATGAACAAGCGTAAGGCCATTTCATGGATTTGGTTGGGACAAGAAGATGAGGAAACATGTTAACTGGGGAACACTGTAGAGGATTTCTGAGTTTTCCTACTGTTTCATTAGCAAAATATTTAAAACATAGTTTCTTAGCTTGCTAATATCTACTTTGCTGTAACATGATCTTTTCCCTCTGCATTTCTCTCACTTCTTTTACTGGGTTTGTTGTCTTTAGTCAAGCTGGAAAAAGTTCTCTTTTGCATGCAAATTCCATTAGCTTTTTGATAAAGTTGTCAAGGAAAAATGCTGGTACTCTGCCATATGGAAGCATTTATTCAAAACCAAGTATGTAAATTAGATTACATCTTTGATGGCAGCTGTGTTAATTAGCATATCCTGGGCTCCTGCTTGCTACAACTGGACCCAAAGTTTGTCTTTTTCCCTTTTTTTTTTTTCCTTTTTCCCAAGCTACTCATGTGGCCTTCACAAACCCTGTTAACCTGACCAGATCTGCCTCAGATCCCTGAAAGAGTCCCTCTGAGGATTAGAAATTCCTTGCAGCATTTGCCTTCTGCCAGAGTTTCTCCAGCTGAAGATCTCGGCGGGGCTGAGGAGATTAAGGGGAACCCCTTTGGGGACTGAGGAGATCTGCTTCACAACATGGCTTTAAATGTTGGCTGGACTTATTGTGAGGCACAGAAGCTCTGCAAGGGCTCTCAAGTTAATTAGGGGAACTTGCCAAGGCCTGTCAGACACTTGGTGGTCATCATTGGATCCTTCAGACTTTTGGCAAAGCTTCGGAGACGGCGACATGCCAGTGAAAGGCTCTGGCTGTGCTAAGTAACCACGACTGCATTCCCCCAGAGTTACCACTGTTTCTTGGAAATAGCAAAAGCAATGGAGCAACTCATGAATTTCCCAGCAAACCAGGTCTGCTACTTCTTGCCCTCCCTAACACCTGGCTGCAAAGTCCTTGAAAGTCATCAAGTGGTCAAAATACTCCATTTTCCTGTTTTGCCTCAGACTTGATGGAATAATTTGTATTGGTGCTTGCACCTCAAACCTGACACATTTGGGGAGCTTTGTGAAGCAATAATGGTATTTGAATTTTCAATATATTGAAAATCATTGGAGTGAAAATTTGTACTCTAGAACATAAAATAGTGATAATTTACCTCTTCAAAATCCATAATGTATTTGCCAGCCAGAGCCTAGATATTTCCAGGATAGCAGATGAGTGTCATGTTTCCACCAAAAAGTGTAAGATTTTTTCTCAACAAGACAAAATAAACTTAGAAGAGCCCAAAGGATATGGCTGACAGAAGGACCAGACCTCCTAAAGAATGGCACTTTACAGAGGAGACATGAACCAGAAATGCCAATTGCTTGTCATTTTCAGTCATGACACCAGTTACAAAAATGAGGATGCTGATATTTTTAGTGCAGCGGTATTCTAACCAGCTCACGCAGGTTCAGCCAAGTTTTGCATTGTACACAGCAAACAAAAGCTGATATTGTTAAACCTAAGGAACATGTCCCATTATGTGCAGATGTATTACTCTCTGTTTTCATCAGTTCAGTTATAGGATGCTAGCTAATGATGCTCTGAGGCTTAAATTTTACATCTCTTCCTTCACTGGAACCTGATGCGTATGTCCAGACTCATAATGATAACCTCCTGTGCACAGATTTATTGTATCTTGCCCTGCTTTCATCTGTACAACTGACAGCAGCAGTAGAATAGGAACTTGAAGGACGTTTAGGAAATCATCAGCCTCATTCTGCAAGTGTTTTTATGGGAAAGACTCCTGCAGGCAAATCATCCTCAGCAAACACAGAGCTCAATAACAGAGTTTAAGAGCACTGAGAAAGAAAAATAGCACTCTCCTTTGCAGTGTCCACCCAGACAGTACTACTTGGATTAGGACATAAGCGATATAAGTGCATTTCAGAACTTCTGTTTTGCAGTTATTTTCCAAATATAGACATTATTATTATCCAAGTATTTGACTGGCATAAACCAAGTTCTTACGCTTCCAATTAATTTTAAAGCAAACATTTGTTTCAGTGAGTTGCTTAAACACAGTATTCAAAATAACCCCATTGTAAAGCTGAGTGTTGACACTCATCTTCATTAGGCCAAGGTGTCACTTGATGTGACAATGAGTTAGGGGACTCTAAGTAGGAGATGCACTCTCCTTGATGCATTGATTCTCCTGCAGCCCTGTATTTCTATGGTGTTGATGCCAAAAATTCATGGACCATGATTCAGGCTCCTCAGTACTACTCTATAGTTGCCGTTACAATTGAATAATGATGGTGAAAATGATCCTTACACTACTGTTAATTCTTCAGGAACCTGAAAGTCTTGCATCAGATGTATGCAAAGATGTATGCACAGGGCAGGCCAGAGTTAAGGGAATGAAACATCTGTTTTCTTAATTTCCATTCATCCATTTTCATAGATCCAAAACTTCTTACTTTTCAAACTCAATTTTCTATCACTGTAAGAATATGCATCTTCTTTCCTTCTGTGAAAATACTTTCGGTGCTTCCTCCTTGGTGCTCAGATTCATTGAACACTCCAGCCCAGTCACTCTTTCCTAACTGGTTGTAATTCTTGAGCTGACTGGTACAACTGGGAGTGAAACTACACTCTCTCATACTCAACGCCACTTTTAATTAAAGCTCTGTCTATGCAGAGTGACTCATTAGATTGGTACAAAATTTATGGCAATGACAATAAGCGTAAGTATTGATACTGGCATCACAGAACAGAAATTAACGAGTATGGGGAAATTCTAACAGAATCCTAGCAGAAGTTGTTACTTCCTCAATTTATTGCTGTAGATGATGGGGACTAATTGATTTCAATATTAATTAAAAGATTAACTATTACTCCTTCACCATGTAATTTCTTCAGCTTCCTGCCTTTGGGCCTGTTTATGCACTCAGCTAAATACTTGCTCATTATCATTGTAGTTCAGGACAGTATTTTTGCCTGCATTTAAATTCAAATGTACACTGAAATAGTCTTCCAAATACGGATGCTTTCTCAATTTGGTATTTAATTGACATTTCATGCCATTTTTTCTCTTCAGTTATTGCTCAAAACTTGTTTTGTTTCTTTGAAGATCTGTAGAAATAAGAATAACAAAGCCAAAGTATTTTACGAGCCATTTTTCTTTCCAAATTAAAAAAAAGTTAAGTCTCATTTTGTTAGCACCAAAAGCCAGATGTTCTTTGCTGGTTTTAAGTCCCCTGAGCTGTATCTGTTCACTGAAGTTTAATGCAGGGAAGAGCAGTCAAGTAATTCACAAGGTTTGATCTTGGTGTTAAATTTCTGCATTAACCATAAAACAGTTTGTTCTCTTGAAAATAACAATTTGGGCAGTAAAAGGAAAGATTTTTTGCAAAGCATTTTGAGGAGTTTTTCAGCTATAAACCACCCTCCCAGAGTCAGCAGAGGATTCGTAGAATAAACTTCTTTGAATTATACTAATGAAACTCAGTGAAACAGAGTGGTACATGGCTTTCCCAATCTACACTATTCCACAGATTTTCATATTGCAATCTAGCATTTAAAATTATTTTTTAATGCCAATGTCAGTACATGGAGCCCTGGGTTTCTGGGCAGAGTAATAGCAACAGCAACATTTGTCTACCTGTATTCTGTCTGACAGTGTTTACCTCAGGGCAGAAGCCAGATCAGAGTTTGCAAATGTCTTTTACATCTACTGCCATGAGAAAACCTGACCCAAAGAAGGGTGGCACTGATTGTTGAATAAATCACCTTGCTTCTTTTGCTCTTGTCAGGTATGCAATATTAGTAGCACAAGGAAAGGAATTTGGAGATAGTTGACCTACTGAAATCCAAGTTGCATCCCACTCTTCCTTTAAAACAGAGAAATGGAAAATTCTGAAAAGTATTGGGAGCCAAACTCTTCCACACTGCAACACATCAAAAACATGTGGGGCAGGGTTTGTATGTTGACTAATTGCAAAAACTGATTTTTGTTCAGGTAAGACTTGTCACTGCAAAATTATGAAAGCTTTATTTTTATCAGAAGTATGACCAGTGGCAAGAATTAGACTAACATCTTCTAAGAAAATTTTTAACTGAAGCCATTGTAATGAAGTCTCAAATTTCTAAGGCTTAAAATTTTTGCTGGAAATATTTTCTATGGCATTCATGCTAATATGCACGCAAGCATATATATGTGTGTAGTCAGGTGTGTGCATGGGAATGCACTCAGTTTCCATGTAGATGGACTTCAAATTTTGTGGTGGAATAACCCATCTGGTGAAATAACCCATCCAGTGAAGATGAGGCAATACTTCTTCATTCCTAGCCTGGTCTCTGTCCAGGTCTGTTTGCTTTTCCCCAGCTATCTGCGCTCATGTCTGAGCAAAACCACAAAAACGGCTTTGAGAGCATCTTTCTGGTCCATGTTTTTTCAAGATAATCTTTCTGTCTCTTAAAATGGGTTGTGTTCTCTCAGAGGTGCAGTTAGTTGGACACTTGAAGGCTTGCAAAGGGATCATCTTTGAATACGTCCTTCTCTTTCTCTCTTAAACAACGTTGGACTGGGCAGGTTAAAGTCCATTCCCCCATGATTATGGATTATTTCACAGTGGGATAGGGACACTGGTGTTGCCTCCCATCAAAATCAGGGACCTGCTGAAGAGTTGAGCGGGTTGCACCGCAGGCATCTGCGCGGAGTGGGAAGGGGTGTGCCGGTGCAGGACACATATCACACCTCGCTGGAGTCAGCTGGCTGGAGCTGAAGAGCTTCTGAGATTAAAAAAGTCATTGCAGAGGTGCCTAGGAAACACAGCAAGCACAATACTGGCTTTTTCTGTTTTCCCTTAAAGGCAGAAGCCCTCAGCTCCGGGGAGTCAGTGTTGGTTTCATGGACTGGGAAGAATCTTCCCCAGCAAAGATTTTGGTGAGCAGTGAGTGTGTGGGTAGAGCATGCCGTGGGAGACTACCGCGGGCTGATATGAGAGATGATATCAGAGATTAGTTAACCGTATGGGCTGAGTCCCTGGGGAGGTGTGTGAAATGAATCAGATTAAACAAAATTGATAATGTGAATACTTAATCAAACAGACAAAGGTAGTCTGCACAGCTAATTAGGGGCAAATAGAGCGTCCCTCTTGTACCTCATTTAACTGACAAATTGTGCAGACAGTTTTAATGGGAGTCTGTTTAGCAAAGAGAAGGCTGTACAGTTGACAGCTTGGCAAAATGTGGTTTCTGTAACACCACATGATGCTTATGGAAATTAGCCTGGTGCAGCTGAGCTCAGAGTAGGTAAGAGCTGCCCAAACTCTAGTAAAATGGTAAAACGGACCTTTTGTAGGCCTCTGCTCCTGACTTCTTAAAGGGACCTGAACGCTTTTCCGCTGGCAAGGAACATTTCTGACAAAGCAAAAAGGATCATTAGCAATACCAGAAAGGACCACGTCTGTAACCAAGAAGACAGACAAAAAATTCAAACTACATACATTGCATATTGCAAATCTATGGTTGGTCCTTTGTAAGAACAAAGTTACTTTCTCAGCTTCTCAGGAGTTATATAAATATGAGTTACTGTTAATATTTTACATACGAAGCTGACTGTGAAAAGCAATCCGCTGAGTCCTGCAACACGGGCCAACTCCAGGGCCAGGCTGAGGACTCAGACAAACCTGAGGCCACAGCTCAGTTTCTGGGGCTGGAGGGTCTCTGCTACACTTTGGAGTGACTTTCCTAGCAAATACAGGTCTCCAGTTTCTTATGCCCTGAGTAAGATAAATGCAAAACTTTTCTATCTTTTCTGGTAACTCCTTCCACTACACTCTTCTTCTATTCTTCTCCAAACCAACCATATCTTTTCATTGTCTCTCTCTGTGTGTCCCCGAGGTTTACATACTTAGCCGCCTTCCAAAGGAAGACGAAAATGTTTGGGTATGTTGTAAAAGTGTGATGAGAGACTTTATAAACATGAATTAGAGACCAAACCCTTCAGTGAAGTGAGACAAGTGGCCAACCTTTGTTAGTTCTCTGAGGCCTTCACCAGCTCTTTCATGAGCAGCTGTTGTTGCACTGACATGAGAAAGCAAAGTGTCCTGCTTGTAAAGGGAGTACAGCTAAGTATGTACTAAATTTATGAAATTATATACAGGTTTCTTCTATAGTTTTGCATCTGCATCCACAGATCTGCATTCTAACCTACACAGAATTCTGAGCATGACAAATGTGAGAAACAAGAGTTTTAACAAGGGGTTTTGAGCACACCTGACACAAGAGGTTTAACAAGGGATTCTGAGCATATCCTTTTGTATTCTGCTCAAGATTGCCCTGTCTCACACTGAATGTCATCAGGAACAAGGGGACGAGACCTACTATCCCTGCAAGACCAGCTCATAGAAGTGTTGCTGGGAATCATTATCTGGAACATGGCACCCTCTGTGGTTTAGCCTCTCTTTTAGTTTCACCGATCTGTGAACATCACAAGAATCTGATGTATGTGAGTGACACACAGAGCTGTGTACATCCATGGGTGTGCACATATGTCCTATGTTCACTCAGACAAGCTATACATTTTGACCACAAAATTGAGATACTGTAATGCTGAGAGAGTGAAAAGTCTGAGGCTGTATTATGAAGTGACTCTCCTCTTGATGCTGGCCATTTCACTTAACGCTTCCGCACTTCTTTTCTACACCTACAAAACAGGACTATCCTTGCTTCCTCAGAGCACTATTACGACAAAATGCCATGTTTGCCATGACCATTGATGGCAGAGCACAGGATCTGCCATAGGTAAAATCTTAGTTAATGAGAAGTGACTAGCATAGCCCAAATCATGTGTTGAAAGTGTCCAGGAAGATAGTGCAAATCTTAGGGAATTCATGGCCTCTGCTTTTGTGACTCATTTGGGAAACACATTAACTTCCTTCCCTTCCAGCTGAGTGGTGCTTATCACCTCAGCACTGCAAGGACTTCAGCAGAAGAAAAATAGAGTGCTGCAATCTCCACAAAAGCATGGAGTGTTGTCTCGTTTGACATCTGACTTATGCTTAAACATCACCCACTGTCGAAAGGCATGAGTTTATGACGGAACATAAAGATGGTAAACACATGCCCTGAACTGCATTTCAGGAGTGAAGTGTATTATACGTGTAATAAAGCTACACACATGAGGCACTGTAGCTGGAGGCACTGAGGCACTGGAGCTCATGCTTTTGCTGAATTCACTTCTGGAGCTCACCTTGTGGAGCTCTGTCCTTGCAAGAAAATTCCTTAATACAGAAATTATAGAAAAAATAAATAAAAGGTGGGAAGGAATAGGAATTATTTAATCAAACAAATATTACATGCTCATTAACAAAGTTTAAAATTTGATCCTTGTATGGTTGTGAGTTATTTAGGCCTGTTTGTCTTCGTTTTTTTCTTTTATACCTTCTCAAGGAACCTTCATAACATGTAAGCCATCTGATTCATTTATTGAATAGTTTCACATATTTGGGCAGAAGTCTGTGTACACCAGCAATTCTCATTCTGTTCCCTAGTGACTTACTCATTTTAGTCTACCTCCACTAATGTGAAATGTGCGTAATGGAAATTTCCTACAGTACAATACAAGTGTTTTAGTGCGGCCGGTAGCATTTGGAAAAAAAAATAAGAAGGAAAGAAGGAAAGGATGAATGAGGGAATGAACAAGCAAAGGAACAAAAGAGAAAGGAATAGAAAAATTACGGGGAAGCTTCTGTCTGAAGGCCCCAATTCCCACTCCTATGCCTCTGAGAAGCAGACTTTCTGTCAGGTGGGCACAATCCAGCTATCACAATGGCTGAAAAAGCCTTTGGGAGGAGTTCTTTTTTTAACCTCTTCTCTAACTTGTTAAAGCCTGTGTAAATCCCACCAGCTCCCTCATGAAACGCTTGCCTGAGCAAAAGTTTTTCCAGCACATTTTTTGAGTCTCACATAATTGAAATAGGAGGGGATTTGAGCCTGATTCAATAGAGCAGTTTGAGTTAATTGATAAACCTTCCCTTTTTATTATCAGTGCTACCCTTCTGTCTGAAAGGCAGGGAGATTTCCTTATGGGATTTGAGCAAATATTGGAAATTGCAGTGGCAAATTAGCAGGGGCCACAAACCAGAAGTGACAGCTCAAGGAGGCTGGTGGAGGGAGTAGAGCAATCCCTTACCAGTAGCAATTGGCCAGACTTATCATATGGACTAATCACAACAGAGCTGGTGAAATAATGGGCACCAGATGTTAGCGCTTTGTAGACGTTGGCTCTCTGGAGACCAGCTCCGCCAAGCGAGCTCCCCAGGAGCAGGAGTGTGGCTCTCTCATCTATTAATAGGACAGGGGGCTGCTGGTCAGTGCCTATTCCACATATCTAACTGGTGATGCTACAGTCCCTTTCTTCAGCTTAAGGAGTATTTGCATTCATGAGGAGCATTTCCATGACTTGTATGCCTTAGATTCACAGCACTTCATTTTGTTAAGACACAAACGAGTGAGTGAAAATTAGTCATGCAATGGATCAAATCACTGGTGGTTGTCTCCACAGAGATCTTTAATAGGGATGCTGCTGTGCAACGTACTGACTATTTCCCTGCAGAGTTCTACAGCTGTAAAGGTTTTACTGGCACAGTGGGTGGGAGGGAATGGAGTGGGAATGTTTTCCCCCAGGAACTTTGCAGAGAAAGTCTTAAACCGCTCTCCAGAGTCCAGGGGCTCCAGAGAGGTGCCCTGCTAGAGAGGAGAAATCCAGAGAAGGTGCAAAGCAGACTCTTCTCTTGCTCTTATGTGTTGTGCTCCCAGACCGGGCCTGGGCACGATCTAGCCTTATAGGATTATCTTAGGCCTCTCTAATTGTTTATGAAAAGCTTGCTTGAAAAGACAGGGATTTGCAGCTAAGCCTTTGCTAAGAGCAATGACACCAGCGCTGCTGCTAGCTGCAGCACTCTGTGCCATGAGTTCAGAGGGATGATGTGGTTGTGGTTTAGGCTTTGTGCAGGAATCAAACCTGGCTAGGTAATCAGTCTGGTGGGTGGGCAAAGAGGGTCAGGGATCCTGCCTAAAGTAAGTCAGAAGGGGGATAGAAGACAGTCACAGAATTAAATATAACTGCTACCTAAAATAAGATGAATATATCTGTGAGCCATGCTTGCTGTGGTTTGCTCTAAGGGAACGATGTCTGCAGAGTGGGCCACATCACTGCCAGTGCTGGCCACAGAGCAAAGGGCTCCTCCTGCCCTGTTTTCAGCACTGCCAAACCAGGTCTGCTCTTTCTCTTCTTGGATGCTGACTGATGTGGTTTCAGTTTCAGATATATGGGAGCTGTCTCTCCTATCTGATCAGTTCATCTCCCAGCACAGGACTTGGGCATTTTCATGGGCAAAGACCCATCTCTGCACAGGGGCTATAACATGAACAGCTTCTGAAGATATTGAGCAAATATCAACTTTCTTTTCAGCTAAAGCATCTTATAGATCCTGATGAATGCGTCCGAAAGCAGAGCTGCAGGCAGTCCTGTCTCCGTTTACCCATGTCCTCCTCAGCTGAGAAGAAAGAAGCTCTGATAAGGAAAATCTATAATGATAACTAATACAGTCATAAATTGTATAATAATGACAGAACTATAGGAATAATCTTAGATACTTTCAAAAGAAACATATACTATGTGGTTCAGTAGACGTTAACATGTATTTGTGCTCAGGGAGAGTGTGACTACTGTGCTTTTGGGATGGAGTGGAGGTACCACTGTCCCATCCCTGAAGAAAGGTCCTGTCATCTCTTCTCTGGGAGCTTGCGTAAGCAAGAGAGAGAAAAAAAAACTCAGAGGTTTTGAGGGTAAATGGAAAACTGTTAGTTCTCCTGGACTTCCAAGTGGGGTTTCAGAGCTTATTTCTTTAGTCCTTGCCATTGGCAGGGTTTGCCAGTCCTTCAGCTGTTCTGGATACCTCAATTTTACCTTGACATCTGGGTTTTGGAAAACATTAAGCACTTCATCTCTGAAAATGAAGACAGCTTCAGATTTTGCTTGTGTCAGGTCAGACTTGGCACTGGAAACTATTCATTACTTTTGAAATCCAGGCCCTGGATTTTAAGAGGAATGGCAGCCCAAAAAGGGCTCTCCTAAAAGGGACATTGACAGTAAAAATTACTTGCCATGTGGCTCTGCTCGTTCATAGCTGGCAAGGACCTGGAATCTCATGGAAACTGGATGTTATCAGATTTGTTATTGCAGTCATTAGAACCAGATGAATTTGGATATATAACTCACTGCTCCCCAAGAATGCGTCTACCTTTTACTGTTGCATTTAACACTAAATTACATTGACTTTTCTTCCCTGAATGAAGATTTCAGTGGTGTTTATTTAAAAAAATAGGAGATTTCTTTTTTTCTGGGAACATTTTTGTCAGTTTTTGTTTGTGTGAGACAGCTTAGAAAACATGGCAGAACTGACAGCTCCCATTTAAATGCCAAATGTCTCTTCCTAACTCCAATCTGCATCTAAAACAAAAAAAAAACTATGCAAGACACAGACATTCCTTGCAGACATTTTTGCTATTCCTGTGGTCCCCCAAGAGCTGTAGTTTTTTTCTTTTGACACTTGAGATCCAATGATCAATCACCGAATACTTCCCCCTGTATCTGGATTAGCAATCAGTTGTGTTCTCCGGCATGTGCCAGGAACATCTTCCCCTCCCCTCTACAGGATGCATTTCAACTTGAAACAGCAGCTTAGCCTTTGCAATTACAATCACCAGCCTGATGATGTCTGGTGAAGAATGGCAGGAATGCCCTAACCAGAGAGATGAGAATGGAAAAAGTCAGAGGGTTTCTGTCAACTTCTGACAGTGGCAGAAACATCCTCTTTTCCTGATGAGCTACCTTTCAAGTCTTGGCAGAGCCATTACCAATTCTACGGCTGCATTTCCCTACATTTGGGGCCATCTGTCTTTACTCCCTCCGTTCTGAAGTCAGAAAAGAAAATTATTTTCACATTAGCAACTCATTAAATTGTTCCAAACTTGTAGCACAATCACTGCTGGAGCCAAACCCATTGTTTTTACGCTTCCAAATACGTACTTGGAGGCATTGTTCAGAGATCAGGGGCTGGCTTGCAGGACCTTCTGTCATGCACATGAGCAAGTGGGTGGGGTGGGGCCCTGTCACCCTCATCCATCATACTCCATCAATGTCACCACCACCTGCAGAGGCATTACCCCCAGTCACTCACTCACTTGGTCGTTTATTTCTGTCCATCAACATGAGCAGGAGGAGAGGATATCAGTAGTCAGTATCAGAACTGGTAAAATTCTTGAGGTTTGTTTAAGGCAGTGGAGATACTGAAGACCATGTGATGACTCAGGCAAGTTGCACTTTGAGCTTAGTTTCTCAGCATAAAGAAGCCATTAGGAGGTCAGGTACAGTGTTGATACTCACCGTGCAAATGCCCAAGGATACTGCTGATTAATCAATGCAAAAAGCAGGGCCTTTGGCTGAGAAAGAGGGAAAAGCTGTATTTCAGGAGCCTCTTATCATCGAAGGGAAACAGTGGTCTCTTTTGAAGACCTGGACCAAACTCACCCTTAGGTCTCCTACAAAACTGCTCAGTTTCCCCTCCCTGCAGTGAATCACTCACTACACCACTGGCTGAAAGTGCCTGATCAGCAAGTACAGGGAAAGAGGGATCCCCAGCAACCCCCACATACCCCACCATTGCTGGAGAGAGCATTGCTGGCCTCAGTGGCCCTGCACTGCCCAAGGCACACTTGTGTGGGGCAGCCTACAAGAAAGCAAATATGCTTCTGAGCTGCTTGGCTGAGCCAGTGCTAACATCTGAACAACTTCTAAAACTTCGGTCTCTGAACTGGCTTCTGAAATCCTCTTTGGGAACAGCTACAAGCTCCCTCAGCCTGCCCAGCAGCTTGAAGCAGATGGTGGATGTGGTACCCTCTCTCCAGAGTTTTCCAAAGTGGTTGTGTTCCTGTGGCTTTCCTGAGAGCTGACACAGGCTTTGGGAGATGCAGCTGCATTTTAGGGGCTGAGTAAAACATTTTCTGCATTGCATATGAAAAGCCTTCCGGGAATCAGAGGGTATTAATCAATTTTACATGTACCATTCCTTGCTTTTAAAAATCAGGGCTCCCTGCACATTGTTAAAGCCTCCTGGAGCCCTTTCTGTCCCTGGAGTCGATCACTGTGAAATGAGGACATGTCACAGCATAGCTTATTAGGGAAACCAGGGTGTTTCCGTTTGTTTGGATTTGTACAGAAAAGGGTTTTTCACAGGGGCTGTCCTTTGACAGTCTCGTCCTCCCCCAGGCTGATTCACATTTAGCAAGGGGCGGCTGACAAAGCTCCTGGGCCACGGAGATCCACAAGGTGCTTGCAGCTGGCACAGATACCTCATTAGAAATTCATTTTTTCCTGTCATAATAACAAAGTGCAGAGCAGCGGTGGCAACATAGTTTCGTATGGGAAAGCACACAAAAGGGGACAGCTGAAAGAAGCTGTGCTTTTCTCCTGTATTTCCAGCCCGACAGAAGCATCTTCAAAGGGAGCAGCCTTGCCCGTCCGCCGCACCCTCTTGGCCTGAATCGCTTGAATGCCATTTTATACACCTACTGCACCCTGGGGCCAGTCAGCCTCCAGGAAACCCATTCACCCGGCCCCGCTCCTTCTCCCGGCGTTTTGTTGTTTCCTACCGCACGGAAGCGGTGGGCAAATAAAAATGACAGCCCCGGTTTGTGAGCCTCAGCTCCCTTGCAAGCATTTCTGAAACTCTGCTCCCAGGCAAGCGGAGCCAGTTCATTTCTTAAGGGGGGGGGGAGGGGTGGAATACCTCCAAAAGTAGAGAACGACTGCTGTCTAATTGCCCTCTCTGTTTATTTGTGTGGTGAAAGTGAAAAAGTAGATTTAGGAGGGCAGAAGTCAGAGGAGAGCAGCATCGCTGCTGTGACTGTCACTGCTGGGATAGCGCACAGATGAGGGCTATTGAGGAACCTGAACAGTTAGTCACTGTGGAGATGGAGAGTGGCAATGAAACACTCTGCTCATGCACAAGCAACTTGATCCACCTCCCCAAAGCTAATGAAAGAAGAGACTGGGTTTCTGAAGTCAGGAGATTTCACCTTCTTGAAAGTGTAGAGTGAAAGCCTGGCAAAAATTCCATTTTAAAATCTTGGTTTTATTTTTCTCCCCATTATTTCTTTTCCATTTTTCCTTCCTTTTGTTTTTTTTTTTTCCTCTTTGCAACACCACACGTATCAGAAAAAAAATAGGAGGATAGAGGAGAGAGACAGAAAGCAAACAAGCAGTGTGGGAATAGGGAAGGACTGATGGCCAAGAATTGAAAGTCCTGAAACAATGTAGCTACAACTCAGACACAGATTCCCTCTCATACACGGACCAAAACCACACGCAATATTTTCCTTTTTCAGATAATAGGTTGTTTGATTTCTTAAAATAAAAACACAACCAAAAACCTAAACAAAGCAAAACAAAACAAAAGAACCTAACAACAACAACAAAACCCCAATAGATAAAGATTCCTGATACAAAAATTTAGTCTGATCTGTGTGACACATTAAACATCAGCACCTCACCGTTAGTCCAATCCTCCATAACACAGCACCAAGAAGCTTTGGCAGAAGTACAGCAAATGAACCCACTTTGATCCCTCAGCCTGGAAGGGAAGCTGCCAGGGAAGAGCACCAGGCAGACCACTGGTGCAAATGCCTACTTGCAGTTTTCTGCCAGAGAAATCCCCACTTTGCTGTATGTGGTAGCCCAGAGACACCAGCATCAGAAATCTCGGGTAGTGTGAGTGTGAGGGAGACTGCAGACTGGGAGACAAAGACCACTGGGCAAGACTTTAACACATTCCAGGAGTACTGACATCCATGAAAGGATAATGTATAGTTGCCTTTTCTATTCAAGAAACCAACTGTGGGGCATTTTAGCTATGGACATCGGCAATAAAGTTGTGTTCAGGGAATGGAGATCCACTGTAGCTTGGATAAATATTCAAAAGTGTACTATATCTAATTTTAGACACTCTGTGAACCATTACCTAGCCCTCCCAAGAGCTCTGGCTTTCTGTACTGCCTCAATGGATAGGGACCAGGATGCCTATCAACTTCAGGCTACTGTAAACTTAGTTAAACTCCTCCATCCTTCAATGTCACATCTCAGAAGTAGTTTAGTCAAGGGTACTGAGCGTCCTTCTAAAAAGAGTCTGTAATGGCACAACTACTAATAAGCGGGCACGGGATATTTGGGATATTCTTAAAGTGAGCACCTCGACAGGGCAGGGATGGGGCTGAACATGGTGATGCAACTTGAAAAGAAACACAAAGAAAAGACCTCCACCACCTTGGCCCGCAACAGGAATTTTAGAAAGGATGTCTATCAGGCTAAGCAGTATGTGCACTTAAGTGGAGATGCTGATCTTCACTAACTTGAGCTGTGCAGATATTTGGGTTGTGCTCTCAGCTCATTGTCAGGGCCTCTTTTGTTCTTTGTCTGCCAGGGGATTTCCAGAGGGTCCTTTGTTCTGTCCAGTTGGTGAGAGTCAGGGGATGGGGGTGGGCTGGAATTGCTATCAGGGGTAGTATTCATATTGGCATCCATTTGCAATAAGAAGACAGGCTAGATGAGAGGAAACAAGACTAGTCTGGTAAAGTCAAGGTAGAATAATTTATCCGAGACATTGGACATCTGGGCAATTTCTACGGCTCCCCAGGTTGAAACTGAGCTCTATGTTGTTTACATGCAGCAGGCATAAGAGCTCATAAGAGGGCTGCAAGTGACATCTGTACCAAATGAAATGCACCATCACTGCGTTTGAGGCTCATGTCCTTAGGACTAAACTCTCTTCTCCCCATGACCTAGCCCACAGCACCCTCCAGGGACAATCTGAGCTTCACACTATGCTCTGAAGGTAGGCATTGCCTAGGTAAGCACTGCCTAACTCAAACAGAGATTTGCTGAGGCAGGTACGAACTATGATCCAGGGCTGGGGGGTGACCATGGGGGCTGCCTGAGCCACACTCTGATCCTAGCTACCAGTTTAGTCATGGCCACCCAGCCTCTGATAGAGACAGCTACCACACAGAGGAGTAAAATAAAGAGTACGTGTGTAGAAGCATGAAAAGATAATGACAGATGGCTGACAAAGACAAGACTTCCTCCTTGTAAAGCAATATATTGGATCTATAAATGAACCTGCTGCATTTGAAAGACTCCTTACAGAGATTGTCAGGCCAGTATGCCAAGAATTAGGAGATGGCAAATAATTCAGTTAAGCAAAAACATAAGTGAGCTCAGAATTAACATTGGAAAACACAGATTTAGCACATGACAAACTTGTCACGAAGGGTTTAGATTGGCCATGCAGGTTTCTTGGTCAGATTGCTAGAAGGACAGAGGAGCTGGAACATGAATTAGACAATAATCCATGTGTGAGATTGTGTGACTGATTCATAGCAGGGATTTAAGACTCTGTTGACTCCAGCCCCTGACAGGACACTGCTTAGTGAAGAGTTGGATGTTTTGCAGGGTTGCCCACTTTTTCCAAGGAAGAATCAGAAGTGGTGCCCTGCTAGATATATGAGAAATCTCAAAAAGCATGTATTTCCACCAAGGAAATCCAGAGGTATTGGATCGAGCCTAAGGTACCCAGCGCAGATCAACATGACACAAAATAAAATCCTGCTAGTCTCTGGTAACCCTTGGGAAGCAGCGAGTCTCCTCTCATTGCTGGTCTGCATTCCTTGATCTGAGCTATACTCTTGCAAGCTGTCTCACTGATGAGATGGATCCAGTGGTTCCAGACGGGCTCAGAGCACCTCTGTCTGCTCATACCTTGCAAGTACATCAAGCTGAGACTTCACTGCATAGGTTGCACTAGTCGGCTGTCAAGTCCATTCGCCTGCTAAATAACATGGTAAATGCAACAATCTGTAGCACTCACTAAAGACTTAGGGATATCATGTCCCACACTCAATGCTTGTCCCAGACTCAGTGCACCCACCCCTACACTTGGTTCTCTTGCGGTGTCTGGGGTGCACTGAGTAGTGTACGCCTTGTGGTGCCTGGTAACAAGGGGAGAGCAGCAGGCAGAGATCACGGGCAAGGAACACACGGGCACAGAGATGGTGCTGTTGGAGGTCTGCAGTTGCTAATGGATGTCCAATGAAAGGCATTATAATCCTACTTGTTGGAGGTTTGACTGATTTATACTGCTCTCTATCCCAGATGACTATTCTTGTGGTTAAATGCTTATATTCCTTTCTGCTGCTTCTTTCCCACACTGCATTGGACTTGACGGGGGAAAATGGAAAGAGATGATGTACAGGATGGCATGGGCAGAGCTCAAGACCATTGTGTCTCATACGGCTAGAGAAGATGTCAAAGTCAGGGGAGGTGCTTCTCCTGCCCTCAGTCCAGAGAGATGAGTACTCAAGACATTTTCTTGGTCTCTCTGATGACCTTCGTAAAGATAAACTCTTAGAGTAGCTTTAGAGACCTGAAGATGGAAGTTATCGGCCTGTGTAGCACACCCAAGGCTAAACATGAGGATTGTGAAATTCAGCCTTCACTGTCTGTAAACAGCCTGCCATGCTCTCACACAGCTTTCCTTCTCCCCCAGCCACCACTTCCTAGCAGACTCCAGCATCACCATATGGAGTGAAAATGGTGGTCTAGGAGGTGAGACTTGCAGTCCAGTCTGGGCACCCCTGATCACTGGCAGCCACAATGTGTTTATGCCCCCAGGAAAAAGAGCAAAAGACCTTACATGAACCAGCTGTGGGATCATGCAGCCCTTTGACATAGTGGGCTGTCATTTAATCCTGGCTAATTGCAAGTGGGTGTCAGCCCTGAAGCAAACAAGGTTTGTGTGTTTTGTCTGTAACTGACTCCTGACCTATTTAGCTCACACTGATGTGAAATGCAAAATTCCTCTTGTTTAAAACAGGGCAAGATCAGGCCCAGAGGAGGCAAGAATCTGCTGCCTGGATTGCACCATATTCCCCTTCAGCACTTTTCTAAGTCTGTTTAAGCAATATTCTGGAAGCAGTGCTCCCTGTCCTGATGCTGTCAGTCTTGTGTGCCTGTGTGCGTGTGTTTGTTTTCCTCAGTATTTTATTTTTGTACACAACTTTAATTAATTTTTTTTGTTGTGGCCTTGAGGGTAACTCTTCTGAAAGTAGCAGACCCTGAAATTCATTAAATGTGTGAAATGATGGGAGAAAAAGTGTGAAATTGTAACAGTCTGTTTGGGCCTGATTAATAGAAATTTTTCCTGACAATCCCTGGGCCCTTCTGGGGGTCAGTGGAACAGAGCAGCTGTAAAGACAGCAGGAGCAATTTAGAAGCTGCCTGATGGGGGCCACGCAGATTTCGGAACAAGTGGGGAGAGTCCCATGCCCTTGTGCAGGCCGGTGGGAGATGATTGGCCACCATAGTGTCATGTTATCTAGCAGATTAGCCCGAGATGTGCTCCCACCACCTTGAAAGGGTTATTCAGCTTCAGGGAAGGTTATTGTTGTCTCTACTATTTTCAGTCCTCCAGCAATGTCACCCATAAAGCTGATTCTGGTGCATTGCCACATCTCACTGTCTGTGCTTCTGCTAAAGAGGCAAGTGCTACTGAGGGAAATGCCCTGCAGTGGAAAGAGTTTGCCATTGCAGTGAGGCTGAGAGGAGATTGCTTCACTTTCTGTCCTCCTTGGTGGCTGAAGAGTCACCAGCCAGGGCCCTAGCTGGGGCTGGATGCAGTGCCTATGCTGCTGCTGGGGTGAAGTTCTCAGTGGCAAAGGCAGCCAACACCAAGGACCAGGGAGGTCAGATGCCTGTGTTTGTAAGGAATATTTCTCCGGCTCCCACCAGGCACCCCAACCTGAACTACTGACTTTTTTCTTCTTCTTCTTCTTTTTTTTTTTTTTTTTTTTTTTTTGAGCAGCTCTATATAGCCAAATGCTTTCACCCTAAGAGAGATACAAAAGAAAACATCAAAGTAAATGTCCCCACACTGACATAAGGCTAGAATAATGGTGACCTACTAGCTAAAGACTGGGACGAATACTGAAAGTAATTCACTGCTCTCGATAACAATGGGGCATGTGTGACAATGATATATACCAGGAGGCGAGGAGAGCCACTTTTGTTGGGTAGCGATACCCCACAAACCCAATTGTAGGGAGATCAATACTGTCATAGGACAATCATCAAAGACCATCAGCTCATCATATTTTCATACCATAAGCAGCTCAAGGCGCCGGGGCTCCCTCTCCGGCAGAAAGCCCCGCGTGGAAATTTGAAGGGTGTGAAATCGACATGATTAATAATTATAGTTATTAGCACATGTACCAGCTGCTCATGTATGGTTTAGCCTGTGATTTATGGGGCCATAAATGCCCATATCTGCTTCTGACGCGGAAAGGAGAAGGGCACGCAGTCATGGGCAGAAAGCACCGTCCCTGGTGCCAGGAGCTTTCCTCCCCCCCGCTCCTGACAAAATTAAAACAACAACAAAAATGGGCCAAAAAGTCACCTCTGCTCCACAGCAATGGAAGGAGCCCTTTTGTTCGCATGTCTGCCTTAAGGGCGGCTGAAACCTGTCTGCTCAATGTCCCCAAAGCCTTTGAAGTTTGGATCGCAGCTAACAAGGGCTAGAGATTTCCCTCCCCCACACAACTTCACACTGTTGCCAGGCTGCAAACAATCACCATACATATTACAGATGAAACCACGAGGACCAACAACAGAAAGAAAAACTAATTGTCTAGTTGCCAGAAGTTAAAGCTTTTGTTTCCAAATGTAATTTGATTCCTCTTTCTTCCAGCTTCCCCCCAGCCCCACCATCCAATTACAACGTGTTTCATCATAGAAAACTATTTTACTTTGACACAATCTGAAAAAATGCTTTGAAATGGCCAGATAAACAATATCACCACCCTTAGCAGTAGGTATGATGGTGCTTTAACTCTTTGAAGATTATTCTTGTCTTCTGAAGACTTCTAATAATGATTTTTCCCCCTGCCAGAACAAGAAAATCTGGTTAGTGCTGCGGAGAAGGACCACAACCTGCCATAGCCTGTGAATGTGCAAAATTGAAGCGAAGAGAGCTGCAGACCTATGTTTCCCGTAACATTCATAGCCACAGACTAGCCATGTCTTGAACAGCAAACAGAGTAAATGTGTCCTCATTGCCTCTTGTGAAATTCGGTGAGCTTGGCTATTCCATGAAGCCTGCTGATCTCACACTGACCTGGTGAGCGAGAAACTTCAGTTAGATGAAGGATTTCCTGCGCAATGAACATGAGTACAACTGAGAAAATAACACAGAACAGTAGTGCATCTCAGGGGCTAACATGATATCAAGGACCAGCCTCTGGCAAACATTGGAGTTTGGATGTGAGAAGGGAGAAAAAGGGGGTTATATCACAGCATTTTCTAACTCTTCCATTCTACAAAAAGATGATCAAACGGTGTCTCAGAATAACAGCAAAGGCAACGGGATGCTAAAAGGATTACCGAATTATTCTGCTTTTAAATGGACTCCATGTAGTTCACATAGTTCGAGGTAGAGGACAGATCAGTCTTAATAAAATAACTAAATATAAATAAATTATTTATTGAGTCTCGTAGAATTCACTTTGATTTCTTTTCTTCTGGGAAACCAAGTTTTGAGGCCTAAAAATTAGTCTGTGTTCATGCAAAAGGTTTTATTAAAACCTGGACATATTCTAGGAAAATAAAACACTTTTTGCAAATGTTTAGTCAAAACCAGTGGTTTTCCATTCAAAAGCTATTTTAGTGAGAAAAATTGACCAGTCTTTAAATGAAGTTAGTTGACAAGTTCATGGCGTGCTCACCTGTTATAGCCCTTTCCTTCAGAACTGAAATACACCCTTCAAAGATCTTGTGAGTTTTTGTCTGTATGTCTTTCTTGGCCCTTTATTTGTATGCTCAGGAAGGCTGGATTTTAAAGTGACAGCTACCAGTGGTAATTTGGATGCCTGTTTCTCCATGTATGGCTAGATCTGTATCCTAGACAAGAAGACTTTTGTCTCTTAAATTTTAAGTGACCCTCCATGACATTGGATAACGACTAAGCTGTAGCCAAACAAGAGCTGTGCTCAACCCAGACACAGCCAGTTGGTTGAGTAGAAGAATAACTGGGTGAAATACGAGGGCCTGGGAGCGGGGGTCAAACCAAACCATCTAATGCTTCTACTCCATCTTCCATTGCATGAACCCGGGAGCCTCCCACGGTGAGACCACAGAAACACGTGGTGCATCTGGTGGAGGTGCTCCGTGTGGTTTCGGAATGCAGGACTGCAGAGCTCACCAGTAAAGCCAGCATGGGGATGGCTGGTGTGCACCACCAGCAATGCCTATTTCCAGCACAGCCACACGCACTGAGACCGCTGGATTTTGGTGTCACTGGGGAGAAACACATTTTCTCTGAGGACTCAAAACACCCACAGTCAATTCTCATCTGGTGTGAATTGTTGACTGTTTTTCTTTTTTCTCACCCCATCCTGCTAAAATAACGCTAAAAATCTCCTTTCCACAAAGCTATCTTGTGTGTGTAGGTTCATGTGCATGTGTAAAACAGAAAGCTGTGGAGACATCAGGCAGATTCTGAACTCTTTCATGTAAAGTATCTCATCACCTTTTGGCAAAGGTAATAGTGCCAGGGATTCTTCATACTGTCACCTTGGATATCCAAGCTAGAAAGGGGTTGCAGATTCTTCCTTGTCTCATATTGTATGCATGGGTGGCAAGAAACAATCAGACTTTTTTTCTCTAAATATGTGTATATCTACCTGTAAGCACAGTTATATATCTATGTGTAGTTTTAGCTGAATTTTAAGGATCAGAAAATTCTTAAATACTGGGTTATACTGGAAGATTCCATCCCATCAGCCAGTCTTTCTGCATGGAGGTGACAAAAGTCATCAGCAAATATGAGTTTAATGAAGGAGTTTATGAGTAGAAGTATGTAAATACATGTGCGACCATTTGTGTGCATCTATGTCTGCACTGTATGTGTGTATATGTAACACATATAATCTCTCCACTTAAAAGGTGAGAGGAGAAGTAAATGTAGTGACCAAGAAATATACAAATAAAGTAAGATAAGCTAATTTACATATTCATACAGAAACTGTGAATTCTGAACTCTTGGTGTTTTTGTTATTCATTATGAGCAGGATATGGCCCAAAGGGAATTATTCAGAAATGGTTACATGTTGGTCGTATTCAATCATTTAATTAAAACTAAAAGCCTTTTTTTCTGTGATATTCAGATACATCTATCTTGTTTAGATTAAACTGTCAAACAATATATCAATACGTATTATTTCACCGAAACAAGACTGGTTTTCATACCTGAGACTGTAATAGACTGAAAAATGTTTGTTCTTACGCAAAAGAAGTGATTTTACAACACACTAATGATATCTATTTTAGGGCCAAGGGGTGAAAAGTGGGAAGGGGACCCCATTGCAGAAAGGAAGAACAAGATCTCTCTCACTTTTTTAACAAACAAGTTAAGAAATAATGCCAAGGTCTCATGACAGGTCTGTGCATGGCAGGTAATGAACCACCATGTAGCAGGATAATGAAGAACGACCTGTGACATAACTTTGGCTTCTGGTTATTTCCCCTGATTTCATAACAATGCTGTATCAGACAAACAGGAGGATATTTCCTGGAGTTATGGTTTTATGTAATACATAGAAAAACATGAGAAAGTACAAGACTACCTTAGCAAAAGCTAAGGAAGAACAAAGGAAGGGGGAATCAGGTGACAGAGAGGTCCAAGAAAGCCCATGAGGTAGCTGTCTGGTAGAAACTGTACATGTTTGTATGTAAGTACACACGTGCACAAGCATGTGTGTGTCTGTGCACCTGTATGTATATTTGAGCACATGCTGATCTGTGTGTTAGTATGCAAAAGAGATTCAGTAATCTCTTAGGTTACCTTTAATATGAGCAAATGAAATGAGTCACCTCTGCACGACTTTAGTATTTCTCTCTTCTTGACTGCCTTATCTGGAGACTTTCCTGTGCTCCATCTAGACGGCTGTGCTGTGAAAGCTGTCCCATCACACCCCTCAATTCTGCCTCTTCCAAGCATACAAGCTCTCGATTTTTTCCATGTTTTTTTCTCCTGGACTCATCAGGAAATGGAGCATGTGGGCCAGACAGGATTCAGAATTTCTAGAGGAAGGGACATCTAGTAACAGCTTTTAATAAAGATTTTCATTGTCAGAGATAAAGTCTATAAAGGTTCGAAACTATTTTAGTGGACAATAAGACCCTGGTTGACTCTGCAAAGGGATACTCCAGAAAACTTATCGGATTTTAAGAAAGTGAGCACAGCCATTACTTCCAGGAAAAATGCTGGAGAATCACAGGTGCTGGCCCAAGAGTGGAATATGGTTTGAGGTAACTGTAGGCAGAAAAAGTCTAAACATCACTGTTGGAAAACAGAACTCTACAAGGAGCATTTATAGCAATTCAACACCAATCATAACTATTTAACTAGTTCAATAATATGTTACCCAGCTAGTCTGCAATTTTCCTAAAGAACAGTTACGCAGAATTGGGCAGCTGCTCAGATCACTCAATTCAAAACAAACCATTTGCATAATAAATATTTGCAGAGGAGCAAGTGGGTGGGGTTTAGGCGAGTGCACAGATGAACATAAAAATCAAATATGGCTGGAAAGAAACTAGGCTTAATTACAGGAGGAAAACAAAAAAAAACCCCAGCAACCAAAATGCACACATACCCGCACACATATTTCTTCAACTACTTAAAAGAATTAGTGCAAATATCTCCAATTAGTTCATTCGCCTCTTTCCAGGGTCATAGATTTCTTTCTGTTCCTGACTGAAAAATAGAAGCTAGTGGGTTTGTTCCAAAGCTATGCACTATTTCATTTGCAAGGAAATAGTTTGAGAGCATGTGTGTGTGCTTCTGTGGGTATGCAGAGATTTGAGGGTGAATGGCAAAATGCCAGTGTCTAGAGCACTGTTTCCACATAATGTCTGTTCCACAATGACATTCAGGTTAAAAGATAGCTACACCTTTTTTAATATCAGAACTTCACCCAGACATTGCTCTTTCACTGAGTCCCAGCACATGTGATGGGAAATTCAGTAGCAGTTTCTACCTTTCACAGGCACCTTCCAGGTGTAACTTGTCCATCACTACTGTGACCAACAATTTATTGTGTTATATACTCCAAATGAAATATCAATTTCTACCCTGTTTCCACAGAGTTAGTGGAAGAGTGGAAATAGATCAAAATGAGTTAAAAATGGTTTGACCAGACTCACTTGTTGATTGTGAATGGCTCAGAAGAGCCGGTGAAAGGGAAAGAATTGAGAAGAGAATGTTAAAATGAGCAGAGAGAGATCAGATTTAGAAAAGAGCTAAAAAACAAACCACCAAAAAAAGCCCCAACAAACCAACCTCCTGAAAAAACCCAAGCCATCTTTCTTTTCTCAAGGCAAAGAAATTAAGTTGGGAGGATGCAAGAGAGAAAAGGAGGATGAGCAGCAGGGCAGCACAGACAAGAAAAACCATTGTAGTGAGACCCTTGGCATTCTCCCAGTATGAGGAAACTTGATCAACATTTAATCGAAACACATTCTTCATGGTTCTTCTGTCTCCCTTAGCAGCCCAGAAGCTCATCCGTCGTGAGGAAAGTAGAAGGACAAGGTCTCCCTGTGTGACCTCTGCCTGGCAATATGTAACAGTGACATATTAAATATGATTAATATTTTCTTCAGAACTGAGTTTACAAAAATACATGCTCAGCTGTGGTCAGCAAACAAGACCATAATGTGGTGTCTATCACAGCACAAACAGTGTATTAATGGAGCCATTAATCACCATCAAAACTGTATTAGGAGTGAAGATAGCCAAAGAGAGCTTAACTGACAGCAAGTGGCCATAAACCTGTCCAAAAACTAATTTGATTACCATCATACCAGCATCTGTGCCACTTATGAGGGTTCATTTTTTTGATGAAATTATGTAGACAAGTCGTTCATGCGTATAATAGATATCTAAATCATGGTAAACATGTTGTTGGCATGAGAAGTAGTTAAAGAAAGTGGGACATTGCTTTGCAGGTGAAATTTCAGGCAAAATACACTGCTGGTGTCACAACAGTTGGTTAGAAAACCGTTGTCAAACTCATCTTGCCAAGCTGTGAGTGAGGAATGTTTTTGATCCACATTCAACAGAACAAACGCTGCTGAAAGTCAGGGGATGTCGGGAGCCTCTAGCTATTTACAAGAAGGACGGTTTTTGCCAATACAAACTCTTGCTCTTTATCGGCTATAAATATTCCCTACAAACAATCTGTTTTATTCATAGACAGTTGGACCCATTATGTTTTGGTCTTGACAGACGGGACAGTAGGATGCTGCATTTAAATGACACAGACTGTATAGGAATGTATTTCCAGATGATAACTGAGCCTGGAGCTTCCACATAAATCAGGTGAAGGAAATTATTCTGTAAGAAATATGTTCAGATTTCAGCCTCATAAATACAGAGAGAAACCAAATTTTCAGGGCTTCTTCACTTTTATGTGAGCATTTTAATGATCATTTTAGGCAGCTACCAAGAAATTCACGTTCACTATTAGTAATGTTATGCATAAGAGAAGTCTCTCAGGAAAGTAAAAGATAAGGTTGTCCCATCTACATGTAACTAAGAGGGTGAAGTCTGAAAAGATCTCTGTTTTGGAGGTCAGGGATAATTGGATTTTCTGGCAGAACAAAACGGTCCAATTGACAAAATGAATGTAGACTAAAAATCACCGTTTTCCCACTTGATTTACCATGCTGCACAGGGTAGGTAGGGGTGAATGGGTAGCTGCATGCAGAGCCACCACTGAAAGGAAGGGACAAGAGCTTGTAGCTCAAACAAGAAAAGTATTTGAAAGCCAGGTAGTCATGTGAAGCTGTGCCTGCTTTAACTTGCCATCTTTGAATAGTCTTAGCGTGTCTGAAGATCTCAGGCCACTTCAAATGTATCCCAGGTATGTGCTGTACCTATGCTGAATGCATAATATAATTGAATATGGAACAGAAAGGGGATCAGTCCCCAGAGAGGGAGATTGTTTCTTCAAACTAGATGTTAATGGTAGAGTGAGTGACATTTATCTCCAGTCCTTTTACAAATCGCTGAGACGCAAACAGAGTACACCTTGCCTTTGCTGTGAGCTATGCCTCAAGCCATGGGAAGCTGCCTGCCATTCACAAGCCAGTGCCTTGTAGGCAGCTCCATCTTACCTGAGTTCACAGATGGGCCATTCCCCAGGTGGGTCTGGCAAAACACTTCTCATTAATCATTGCTTAAAGCCCTCTCAGTGGGAAGACCTCAGGTTAGACATCATTTGGAAACAAATTGGGTGAAAAATAGCTCTGACAGTAAGGAGCCCACACAGAATTCCCCTGTGAGAGCTTCAGCGGTGTGAAAACAGACTCTTCTAGGACACTAAATGATCTGTCAGTTAGCAAATGACATTATAATCCAGTTTTATGCTGCAGACAAATCAAAGCCTTTGCTGCATTTCCTCATTTTTTCCCTCTGTTTTCCCTCTTTACCTCCTTTAAAGTGACAGAATATTTGAGTTAGGAGAGACAGCCAAGTTGTAAATGCTTCCAGGGACAAACCTAAGTCTTTCAAGGGCTGTGTTGCTGTCTCTCTTCTTCTTGTGCTATCATTAACAGCAGAATCCCCCCACAATCTACCAGGCACATCATAAGTGAGCGTCAGGCTGCCCAAGCTCTCTGACACCACTGTTGCTGGCCAAAGGGTGCAGCTGTGCCCAGCCGTGCCCAGCAGGGTTCCTATTTCTGTTCCAGCTTAAGTGCGTGTACCGATGTCCTGTTAGACTAATTTTTAAAATGAAGCTTTAAAACGAGGCATAGAATCAAGTGCTTTTGTGAATGGAGGCTACAGTAACTATTTGAAAGCAAAATACTTGTGCAGCCTGATTTTATCTTGTTAATTGTTAGTATTTACTTTTAAGCACTGACACTTCATGCCAGTGGTGATTCAGAGACATGAAGTGTTGACCAGCTCCAGGGAACTTAAAAACTATGTTTTTTTCTCTGCCTCCATCATTGCTTCTTTTCTTGAGTACATCTCAGTGTTAAACTGACTCAGGGCTTAGACAACAGAAAAAAGGAGATGGCAAATCTGCAGCGTAATTTACCCAAACTGAATAGAGGAGCAAGGTATAATGTGGGGCAAGTCTGACATTCTTCACTGAAATACACAGAGCATAGCCCAGCTACCACACACAGGCATAAACACAGGCAAAACCCACTGCAACAAGGGGCTTAAATGAACAGCAATTATTAAAACTCAAGTTTTGCTTCTTGATGATGCTCACATTGATTTATCTACGTAAGCCTCTGCCTAGACATTGCACTAGAAAAAGTTATGGCCTAATATTTCAATGGGTTCCAGCTCTGATACCCAGTGTCCTTGCATGATATAAGAGTTTTTTGAGGTCTCTCAATTGTCAGTCCTAACCAGTTTTGGAGTTTGAATAACAGAAATTGACATCAGTCAGAATCAGGAAGTCCACTATCAACCGGGAGTCATCACCACATGACAGTGATACAAAATGTGCAACAACCTGTTGGGGTTTTGCCTTCCCACTGAAATGTCCCTAAGGTATTTAAGATTCCTTGCTCTCATGCTTTTACCCAGGGACTTCTTTGGCAGCCTTTTGTCTGTTGTGAATCAGTGGCTTTTGCCTAACAGTTCTATAGGCTCAGCTTTCTTATCCAGAGATTCAACACAATCCTCAAAGATTAGTTGGCCCCAAATACGCAGTTCACTTTTCTTTCAGTAGAGTTCATCCAGACATGGTTGAGGGACTCAGTGTGGTCCATACTGGAGCTCCTTTCTGAGCCCTGTCTGTCACTACCCTTTTCCCAGAGCACTCCAGAGTGTTTCCCAGCATGAATGTCTGCTAAGAAGTGAGAACAATGTCAGTTATTTAGGAAACACACAGCCTATCTGTAGGATTCCTTCTTGCTCTAGGCGCTACCTTGCACCACAAACAGCCTTGCTGAAATTCGGCTTAAAATTGACAGTGTTTCCATGGCGTATTGCTGTCAAATTTCCAACTGTGGCCTCAAGGTGCTGAGAAAGGGATACTGATCCAGCGCTCATCCCAATTCAGTATGTTTGCACATATCTGCTGGCCTCTGGAAATTATGGGGATGCAGCCAGGCTCGCTCATCACACAGAATTAGTGAGCATGTGAGTGTGTTCTCGTGACAGCCCTGCATAGCAGTCAGCAAGTAAGAAGATTTATTGCTTTATTTGACACTCCGTTATTCACTAACTGAGCATGACACATCTGGGACTAGGATCCGTCAGTTTGACATCAATGAGCCTTTTTTGCATTGATTGAGTTTATCCAGTTCATGCTCAGAATACAACCTGGGTAAGGAAGAACTCCCAAAACAGGCTGGAATGGGAGCTGCTGGTTATATTTTTTCCAGGAGAATGAATATGATAGGTAAATGACCTCATATGTTGCAGAGCAAGGAGAGGTGATGTCAGCCACTTCAGCACCATCCTTCTTGTCACAAGGCACCATAACGATGAGAAACCATTTCTTTAATGCTGATAGACTGGTGGGGAAGTACAGATCAAAATGCCATAAATAATAACTGCAATGTATGGGATCTGAGTGAAATTAAATTATTTTGCTCAGGCCATAGAAGACATCATGTAGGACATGAGTTGCACTCTTCTGGACATGATTTTCCATGTTTACTTTGCAGAGCTGGGAACAACAATCTCCCATAATTGCTTTTTTTCTTCTTTAACTAGTGGGGCAAGTCAACCTGCATGCATGGGACCCCAGCTTGCTCTGAACTAGACATAAAATATGGAAAACCAGGAAAATTTGACTCATCTTACACAAAGCTTATCTCGAGTTCTGAATGCGCTTTGGCTGTGTAGCAGTTTGGGCTGTTGCTGGACTGATGAAGGAAGCGCCCCTTTATGTGACAGCACAACACTGACAATGACTCCTCCTTGTCTGGGCATTTAATCAGAACCCTTTCTAAACACTCCTATAAAGCACAAAGGGAGGCCTCATGTTTCCTAAATGGAACATTTTAATTCTTTTTCATATTTATAATTAATCCCAAGCCTGTAATTAAACTGCCCCCTATGCTGAGGAGTTCCAAGACCTTTTTTTTGCTGCTGTTGTGCAGATTTAGAAAGGGAATTTGCTCAGCAGGTGAATCTAATATGAAGTTGCAGGTCTTTTTGGCCACCAGATCATGAAGAGAGACATTTCCTGTACTTTTTATGTAGAGGTTGATGTGACAATATATAATTAAATAATTCTACAGAGAAATTATAGACAGGAAAGGGAATAAATAAGTGAGCTGTCAATAGTAAAATATATAAGTAAACCAATGTTTTGTTTTAAATCTACCAGTTTTGCATTTTGTTTTGGAGTGCACTTAACACTTATCAAAGCAATCAAGATGGCAACACTGGCAGGCAGAGCTGGTCTGAGATAGTGCCAGGGACCAAAGGAGGACCAAAGTGCTGGGACACATGGGCAAACATCTTAGTGTCTGAACAAGTCAGTAATGTCCTCCTCCATCTTCTGATTTGTTTTTCATTAGTGAACCAATCTCACTTCTTCATAAACCACTTTTTCCCTCCGTCAGACCTGCCCCATCCCAGCAGTTTGCAAAATACCACCAGGGGTTTCGAAGACACAAATCCTCAAGTCACAGCCATTGTTCAAAGTCACGTCATGCTGCCTCGCTAAGGCAGGTTCTCTCGAAGGCAGGTTTCACTGGAGCTACTTGCTTTGGCTCTCCCACTCTAGAAATACCTTATCAGATTACACACCAGCTCTATCTAGTCTATTACGAGTGATTGGGATCAATTACCTTTCTAAATCAGGCAATCCAGACTTTTTTAGCTCCTTGTTATCAGTCTTGTTATAAAAACAGGACCCAACACTGGTCTCAATATTATTCCTGTCAATTTTTCATTGCACCTTAATATTGTTTATTTGACTGTAGTAACACATTGTTATTTTTCTTCTAATATGTCTAATATTCTTTCCTTTAATAAACTTTTCAATTATTGGCACCACAGTTCTTTTGCCAACATGCTATATGTTGTCTTCCATGGTCTTTTATTTTGAAATTGTCTACAAAGGAAAATTACAGAAGAAGAATCATTTGGCTTACCTAAAATACTTTCTATACACAAACTATGTTTCAATTTCAGATTTTTTTTTCTAATGATAAGGCATAATATAGAACAATATAGCATTTGAAGACAAATCTTTATTTTTTAAAAGAAAATATTTTCAAATGCAAGATGTATATTTCATTTCCCAATCATTCAAATGGAATATTGACAGAATTTAGCTTTCTCAGATTTTTTCTAAATTGAATTGATCAGATCTTGTGAAATATGTTACTTTATGGGGAGCAGTTAAGTCCCAGCACCAGTGTTTGTCCAAGTGGCTTTGCAACATGAAACATGATGTGTGTAACCTTGGGAGACACCATCATTAGCTCATGTCAGAATGACAAAATGACATTTATTCTTTGTTTCCTGTCTCACAGTACTTTTGATTCCTAATTCTCAGATTCTTTCAGAGTATTTTATGCCAGGCCATATGGAAAATCTGACTATATTAGATGAAGGAGCTCTCCATCATCTTTTATGATGTTGACATGTTAAAATATGGTATATACTGGAATGTTTTTGTATCTTTGAATTGCTAACTCTTAAAAACTGAAGCACTCTGAAAAGTAGAAGGTTTCAACAAGCTTATTCCATAAACAGACTTCCAGTAAAGCCTCTTATATGTACTACTTTGTATTTATGGCTGATGGATGTCATTTCAGAGGAACAACGCTGCCTTTTAGGCACATTGAATATCTGTGCACTGGCCCACTCTCAGGCTGGGGAACCTCTAGTTCATGCACTTTGGAAAAGCTGTGAAATTCTGTTTTCATTCATGAAATTGCACATCATTCCAAAGACAATAGAAAATTTCTCATCCGGCTCTTTTCAGTGTTTTTCATACATCCTTCTTAAGTCCCACTTTACTTATTGACCCACACCATCTTTGCTGTAGCAGCACCTGAAACAGAGAGTCCACATGCCGTATGGCTTGGTTGGCCCCCATTTATCACCTGAGTCTCATGGGTGACCTTTTCCTTTAATTATGAGTTTTTTGTGAATACTTCTGCCAAGTTCCAAGGTCAGTGTCTGAGATTTTTTATGTTTGTCGCTAGAAAGTAGCACACCCAGGAAAGATCTTGCTGTGATAACCTCTGCAGTAAAGCTTGTTGGAAAGAGAGCTTTCCTACCAGTCTGGGTAATCAAGGCAGTCATTAGGGGCTGAATAACTTCTAAGTTTAGGAGACTTTCAGAAGTTCAAGAATCATCATAAGCCAAATCCCAAATCCATATCAGAAAGAACACAACAAAGAATTTCTGAAGGGAAAGAAGGTGCAGCCTGGAAGGACATATATATCCCAAGGCAGGGAGCCTGGACAACAAATGGAGGTATGGAGAGCATAAGGAGGCTGTTAAAGAAGCTTTACCACGGCAGTCACAGATTTCCAGGTAGCATAAAAAGCTCTCATTGTAGCAGTCAAAGTTGAGATGAGAAAAGGTACACAGAGAAATAATTCCTCTCTGTTAAAACACAGTTCTTAGAGGAAATTTAAATGCTAGCAAACTCCAGCATATATTACCATATACAGAGGCAAAGTCACATACACAACCACCTACTCCACCCCCAAATGCATGGGGTTTTAGAGGAAAGGGAAAGGGAAAGGGAAAGGGAAAGGGAAAGGGAAAGGGAAAGGGAAAAGGAAAGGGAAAAGGAAAAGGAAAGGAAAGGAAAAGGGAAAGGCAAGAGTTACAACCAAAGAGGTACCCCCCCACCCCAGATTTTAAGAGGCTTTTGAATTATATGATCAAAGTAAAGTTCAAAAAGAAGTATTATGTGGTCTTGCCATCTAGTGCAAATCAATGCAGATAGTCTACATCATCTCTACATAGGATCTCAACTCCAAATTAGATAAAACATATTTCATGGAGCAGAATATATCCTGCAACTTAAGGAAACCCTGAGAAGCCTAATGAAATGCTAGCAAAACATCCTTATAAGTGTCTCATTCCCATATGACCAGATGCAGAGGGTTATTGCTGGGAAGCATAGTGTGTGAGAGCTATACAAAAAGCATATTTATTTGGTGGAGGAGAATGTATCTGTCTCTCTATCAATAAATGTCTGAATGTTTGAGCCTTCTGTGCTCACACCAGGAGACTGCTCTCTCTCTTACCATAATCTCTCAAATCTCACCATCAATCTGTCAAAACAAAAGTAAGTGATCCTTTTTTAACTTCAGGGAGAAACTAAATCAAATTGTAGTTCTCAAATTGTAGTTCATACTGATCTAAACCCTAAAGCTTCACTGCTGCTGTTAAGGTGATCCTGGGGTATGTGCATCCAGATAGACCTGCCCATGAGTTCAGGGATTACAGAGAGGAAGCCCATAAAGCAATTTTAGATGGTAGAAGAGTCTCAGGAGATAAAATCTCATGAGAGATTTTTCTTTTCCTTTGGATGTAAAGCAATTTCAGTTAGATTAGCTTTTCCTGTTTCTCTCCTCATCCCTCTTTTCTTTTTGGTTATGGAAATGTTTTTTGCAAGGCTCATACACAAGCAGCAGAACTAGGAGTATCCTAATTCCTAATATTTTAATATTTTGGATTATGGTTAGTGTGAAGCAAGGCTCACAAATCTGCCTGTGGGAGACAAAAGACTCGCAGCTGTCCAAGGAACAGATCCTTAAGGTTCCTGTGCTTTAAGTATGCTCTTTTAATTTCCTCTAAATTGCATGCATTTATGCTAAAAGTCTTGTACAGTCTGTTTTCATTGAGACAAATGTCTAACACTGGGCATGCTACAAACAGTGATTTCAAGAAAGAGTTCAGTGTGAATGCTATTAATAATTAACCTCTTTTTTTCAAGATGTTACATGATTAAAACATCAAACTAACTTCAGTGCCAGAAATGTGTTAACTGCTGCTTTGTGCCTCCAGCTGTGCTGAGCCCAAATACACTACTTAGGGTATAAATCTCTCCTTCGACAATAGTAATTAAGGGGTTTTTTAAAAGCATTTCTTTCTTTCCTATTGCAGCATGGAAAGGGACAAGCAGCAAAGAGCTAGACAGAAGGGTTAACTCAGGATCCTGTGGGCAGGGAAGGGTGGAAGTATTTGCATAGAATAGCATCTGGAATCTACACGTCCTCAAATACTTTGAGGGGGGAAGCTGTTTTTCCACATTCATTACAGCCTGGTAAGGAAGAGGAGAAAAGAAACAAGAAGGAATAGAAAAGGAACAGGGGACTCCTTTTGTATCTGTGTCCAATATGGTTTCTTTTGATTTTTCATTCTCCATAGTCAAGAGCTCCCCATGGGTTCTCATCTGTTACCCAGGCTTTGCCATACCTGCCTGCCTGTGTGAAAATGGCTCAGCTGCCGGCACTGGATGAGGCTAACAGATCACATCTATCTCTCTGGCATCTACTGAGCACACAGGGCTCCAAGGATCAAGCCCTGGACAAGAGCACAAAAGCAGGTCTGTATAGAAGCAGCCAACCTTCTGCATCGTCCACGGCTCATTGTGTGGACACCGAAGGTCAAAACTCGCCTGCATTCCTGCTTTCCCTACACAGTTCTGAGTGTGTGTGTGTGTGTGTGTGTGCTCCTGTGTGTGCTCCTGTGTGTGCCACAGGGTGAACTAGAAGGCAGTGCAAGACTACACCACGCTGTTGTTTTGCTTCCTCATTTTGCACAGTAATTCATAATATGAAACACATTTCAAAAGCACTGGAAAAGTGCATTTGTATATTATATATAGAAACAGAGATGATGAGGATGGACACAGACATTGGAACAGAGATACACCCTTGCTATCTTAAAGTACAGTGATTCCGGGCAACAGTGCAGATTTAATGGGATTTCACATTCCAATAGGTAGGCAATAAGAGCTGTTTGGCTTTCTGAATTTGCATTCAGAAAGGGAAGGGGAACAATGAATTAAAAAATGTAAATAAACAGAAATCTCTGCTGGGTGAATCTGTTGTCAGTGAGGGAGATGAGATGAAAAAATTCTGAAAAACTACAGAAGAAATCCAAAGCTCAGAAACAAGATTTTTAATTACAAAGATCAGGGTATGCATATTTGAAATGGGAAGAGAAATTTTTCACTTCTCTGGGATAGTACCAGAAGGGGAAAAAGAACAGCAAAACCTGAGAGTATCTGTTTTGATTGTTCCACCTTTTACATGAGGTCAGATGAGTTTAGTAAAACAACACATTTGCAATGACCAGTCATCAGTCCCTCTGACAGCTCACCAGTTGATCATTTGTAGTATTTTTCAAACAAGAGTAAATCAGCTAAACTGGAGTGATTAGGCAGAATGAATGCCGGGCACTTCAGAGCTTGAATTTATATCTGTACGTTTTTATGCTTCATGGGCATCAGGGTTTCCCTCTTCTCTCTCTAGTCAGCTCCTGCTTTCCTTCCTGGGAAAATTTCACATTTCTTCTTCTATCTGATCTCCTGATCACAGTCTTTTCCTGCAGTCTCTGTTTTTGTAAGAGATTCCTCTCTAGTCGTCAAGAAATGCATCAGGAAGTCCAAGGGCTTTGTTTTCTCAGTCTGGTATATTTTCTACCTTTGATTATACTGTATTAGCAGTCTCAGAGCTTGTGCACATATCCTTCCACTCTCCCTCCCTTTTTTCCACTCTTCTCTTCTCTTCTCTTCTCTTCTCTTCTCTTCTCTTCTCTTCTCTTCTCTTCTCTTCTCTTCTCTTCTCTTCTCTTCTCTTCTCTTCTCTTCTCCCTTCCTTTCTCTTTCTTCCTTCCTTCCTTTTTCTCTCTCTCTTTCTTTCTTTCTTTCTTTCTTTCTTTCTTTCTTTCTTTCTTTCTTTCTTTCTTTCTTTCTTTCTTTCTTTCTTTCTTTCTTTCTTTCTTTC
>VZTF01009710.1:179326-219880 GCA_013397755.1 Cnemophilus loriae
TTTCTCCTTCCCTCCCTCTCTACAACCCCTCCTTTTTCCTTCTTTTCCCACTCTATAGAGCCTTTCAGTCTCTGTAAAGGAGCGACCAAAGAAAGATTTGCTGTCCCATTCGTTCCGCACTGCCCCCATAAAAAGCAGATATTTTCAGGTTGACTGAAAGTTTAACTTTGTTATTTTTTTTTATTTTTAAAGAAAATCCAGCGTGACATGGCACGCGTTGGTGCCCTTGCCACTTAACAAATTACTTGTTTTTTTGACCTAAGTTAAATGCTGTGCAAATTTCCCTTGTCCATGTTTTCATTGTGTGCAGACTTCACTGATAAAGAATAAAGAGCAAACTTGTTGGCACTTTCTAGCCAAAGCTTCTTTCTTTTACAACAGATTTTTTTTCTGCTATGTCTTTAATGACACGAAAGCCTGGATCCTCAGCTGATGGAGATCGGTCATTGCAGGATTGCCTTCCACAAAGTCACACTGCTTTACACCAGTTGACAGTGACCCCAATGTTCAGGCAGGGCTCCAAGGTTCAGTATGGCCTTCTTGCCTTCATTTTGGGATAGATACTTCATTTTCCATCCCAGGGATCAAATGTGTTTTACCGAAGTAAATCACCACCAAATGCTTCCTTACAAGCAACCAAAAAGCCAGTTGCACAGGTATTGATGAAAAACTAAAAGCTTTCATTGTTCTTGCAGACACAAAACCTGATTCGGCCTCTTTCACGAGTGCAGCCCAAGGGCTGGCATCCCCACAGGCAGCCAGCAAAGCTGCTCCATGGACCAGAGCATTGGTGGATGCAGGCTGTTATCCCTGTCCATGTTGTGCTGCGGGTAGCAGTGGACAGAAGGGTCACTGATACTACTGGCACACTGCTCCATAGGTGACCATGGCTTCAGGACTGACAGTTCACCAGAAACCCACAGAAATCAAGAGTGCCCTTCATGGTGTAGCTCTTCCCCTCCACTACAGTGACTTAATTGCTGTACTTAAACCAGTGTACGCTCAGCCCTGAAGGCTGAACTGGCCGTGCACGGGCTCAGCCCCTCCCATCAACATTCTTTTATTTTCTCAAACATGCCATTTAATTTTCAAAAGAGAGAAACGCTGTATAGTTATAAATCTAATCTCTCTCCCTGCGTGCTGCTCTGCCTCTGCCTGTGATTTAGGGCGCTGGGTCAACCTGCCCCAGCACTGCTGGCGGGTGGTCCAGCCTGGGGAGCGGAGCTGGGCAGCTCAAGGTGAGGCAAAGTCTCCCTCTGCTCAGCAGTGGCGTTTCATTGCCAGCCCCTTGGAGACTCCTGTGACAGTCCTTCCCATGACAGATTGCTAGCCCAACAATGAACCCTTTGTGCCCTCCCATTACTCCTGCAACCCCAGCTTCCACCAAACTTACACCCTCCTCACAATTTTCCATCCTCTGGAGAAAGCAAAAAGCGAAATAAGTAAGCACTACTCATCTTTCTTAGGGACTGGACTCCTTCAACCAGGAAAGCCTGGGACTTTATGCAGACTTTTTTTTTTTGTACAGCAGCACCACTGCAATGTATCTGCAAAGCTGTTTCGGAATGGATAAATCATCTTACTTTGCTTTTTTTCCTCATCCTCATACAACTCCCTTTCTGAAGACATGCAAAAAAATTATTGTTTTACAAGACAAACCAGTCTGATGTCCTGGTTTGGTGCCAGAACATCGGGATCTGAAATGGCATCTTATTTAACAACACATCAGTATTTGTTTTTACAAGAAGAGGCAAGGGTTCTTCCAGGGCCACCTTCAAAGCCTGGGCCCATGGGCAGTGCAATTAGCCATGGGATAAGTGCCCTCACCATTCTGAATTAAAATTATTCTTGCCCATGTTGCGGCATAAATTCCATTTATAGCATTTATAGTCTGCACCCAATAAATTCAGCTTTGGGCACCTTGAGGGGGTCTGCAGTCTCTGGAGGTAAAACACTGCAGGAATGAGCACATGGCAAGAGGCTCACCTTGGCAGCAACTGCAGTGTCTCTTCTGCCGTCCTCTCCCCCAAGTCTGTGCGCTGTATCTCTCTCTCACCACTGTTTTCTTTTCCTGGGCCCTTTCTGATGTCAGTCAGGAATGTCAGGGGTCTGTGCTGGGAGAGGGGATGGGCTGCAGAGAAGGTTTTCTAAGACAGGCACTATGAGCAGGGGTTAGGACTGGCTGGAAACCAATCCTGTGGGTCAGGGAAGTGGAAAAACTCTTGGGGGTGTTTTTGCAATTCTTTTCACTTCTTTCACTTTTCCAACAAGCAATGGTTGCTCCAAACTCTGCTGTAGAAAGACACAGGCACTTTATTATCCCAAGAAACTGAATTCTTACTTGGGGCAATAATTGGTGCCCTCTCTTCTGTAACCAATTAATGAGGTTCAGAGAGGCAGGAGGGGGAGTTAACAAAGGATGAGACAGCAGACAGAGCACATCTGTGCCCTGGCTGCTGAGAAGGCAGCTCAAGGAGACTTGGTTTGTTCCTGCTTGTCTTTTTCCTCTAGTTGCAGCTGCCTTTGTCAATGGGTTATCCCACACTCACACTTACCGAGCAGCAAGAGGAGCATCGGGGAGGACTGTGTGTTACACAGGTGTTGTCTGCATGTGTGCGCCAATGTGAACAGGTCTGCTAAGATCAGACTTGAGAGTCAGCCTTCCTGGGAGTTTTGCAGAGTGCAAACTCTTGGAGAAGGCTCTGTATTTTCACTGGGATAAGCCACATGGATGCTCAGCTCTCCCCCTGGCTTATCCCTACCTGGTTTTCTGCTCATACAGTGAAGGTTAGGCTCATACATGGGGAGATCAGGGCTCTGGTCTTAGCAGCTACAGGGATGTGCCTATGCCAGCTCCTGCCCCTTTTCTTCAGGCACAGTCAGGCATTACCAGCATTTCAGATGGCAGCTTGGTTTCAGGATTGGCATCGCTAGCTTCATGTTCATCTTTAAAATGGCCAAATAAAAAAAAAATCAAAATCAACCAAGTGCATTTCCCTCATCTCAGAAGCAGCTTTTCAGTAGTGAGGCTGACTATGAACAAGTGAATGGCTACATCGAGGCTTTTTCAGCAAGATTTCAGGGGCTCCACTATGAAATTGCCTGCACTTGCCTACTCATTTGCACACTGAAGTTCCTTGCATTGCAAAACCAGCATATCCCTGCCTTGACCAGCCTATACTTTTCCATATGACCCTTCAAGGCACAATGATGAACAGCTATTGAAACTTTTCTCACCTGCAGCTTTTCAGAAGCATTCGCCTATTTTAAAGCAAGGATTCATTATGTTCAGGTAATTGCTTTTATCCTAAAAGATATTAAAACCCGTTTAAAATCTGTAATGACATGCAAAGTCTTCACTTAGCTATTGCTGCTGAACACAGGAAATAAAGAACTACTATAGACAAAAAAGTTAGAAATGAGTTTACTTATTCTCTTTGCTGAAGTCACTCTACATGTTGTGCTGTGAAATCTTTTGTGGAATGATAACTGACCAGTCACTCTTGGGATACACCTTGTCTCATCCCAAATGTGTCAGTCCTTTTGACTAATGGTCTTTACTTTTCTATGGGATTAGCACGCTCTTAATTTCAGTGACCAGATCAGTCACAACACACATTGCTTACCAGATAGCTCCCTGAAGGGGATGTGCTGTGCACTAGGAGGAAGAAAGTTGTATATAATGGTAAAAGCATTAAGGTGCCAGGGAAAGACAGAGCCTTGAAAAGATGAACTTCCCAGTCAGACAATGTTTTGATAGGAAGCACGTGGTGGTATTTCTGCAACATTCTAAGAAACATTAGATATGATACTTCATACTTTCTTTCCTTCAAAGCCAACAGCAGAAAAATAAGGCACTTATTTAAAACCAGGACAACACCAAACAAATAAAGAAAAATAGCCCTTCATAGGACAGCCAGTCTGGGGGCTGTGTGGAACTGGAAAAAGCCCCTGGCCAAGGCTTCCCTTTGCAACTCAAGCAACCTGCAAAAGGACACCTTCCAAAACCACGAGTCTCAGTTTCTGCCTGGTAAGTTTATTTTGATCCTGAATTGTGTGGAAGAGATTGACAACTTGTAGCAGCGCATTCAAGCAGAGAGTGAAGCTCTTTATGTATTAAGAACAGCTTGAAGTCACTTAAACCCACTGATCTGACCTATGCCTGATGACACAGTACTGTCACATTCAGAGATGTGCCTGCAAGGCCAGTCAGCATAAGGGAAAAGGCCTGACAAGAACATGACAGCAAGCACTGACCTGACAGAATCCCCTTCCTGGGCTGTCTGGGCACAGTGCTGGTGCCAGGGGAGGCCACTTGCCTCTCCTATTAAATGATTCGGGAGTTTGCATCTGCACAGCAGCATCACTGGCAGCCCTGCACTGGCATGCCAGCAGTTCTCCTCCAGAGTATGCCCCAAAAGATGGGCAATCTTTTATTGACCCCACCAGTTTTCAGTACTCTGCCCCACTCTTCTTAAACAAAATAACTTCAAAGACCCAAACCAGATTGATTCACATGTGAACACTACCCAAACTGTCTTCCAAGGGGGCAAATGCTTGTCTTATGTTCCTTTGAACCCACTGTTGCCCATTTACTTGTATTTACTTTGCATGGCCTGTGGCTGAACCATGGAAATTAGAAAACAAACTCCTATTCAGCAAGTCATGTCAAAGGTGACCGCTATGCCAGAGAGTCGACTGTGGGACAAACACTCCCCTGATCGGAGGCCTCTTCTGCAGCGCTGCTGTCTCCACAGTTACATACCTGTCTGCAGAAGCCTTTAGTTTATCTTGTCTATGCTGGAAGTCCTAGACGATGCCATCAATCTGAGAGATGAGAGAGATGCTCCTTTGACACTCGCACAATGGCCGCAGTGCAAGAGAAAGCGAAGGGGTTCCCCTGCGAACCGCCTCCCTTTGAACCGTGCAGGGCGCGCCCAGGCCGTCGCCAACATCATGTCCAGGTCTTGTGAACCGAAAGGCAGAGTGGGAGAGGGCACCTTACACCTCTGTGGGGGCCCAGCGGGGCTGTGGGCACTGCAAGGTGCTGTGAAACACAGTCTGGCTCCTACTTTTCCACCGGCATGAGCCAGGGGGCTGGCTGGAGCAGAGGGTGCAGGTTTCTCAGGAGCACAGCAACAAGATGGAGTTTGCAGTCTGTGTCTCTAAAACTGTGTTCCCAGAGGCCGGTTAGGGACTCACATTCACTGTCAAGAGCAACTTGGTAGCAATGGTGAGCGGGCGCCTAAGTGATAGCTCCCAGCCCTCTGCGCTCCGACCTCAAGCCCAGTAGAAGCAGGGGCGGGTGTCTCGGCAGCTCTGCGGATGGTTAAGTAGCCAGCTCTGCTCCTCAGGGGATGAAATCTGCAAAGTGCCTAATAGCCTTGGGAAACAAATGCTTTGCTTTGCTATAATGCCTCCATTAAGATCTCATTTACCAGAGCTCCAAGACAGAAAAATAATCCAAATGCATGTTATTACAGAGCTCTCTAACCCACTTCCAGTGGATCTACTTGTGTCTCTTTAGTGATCAAGTGATTTTTGAGACTTGCTGGCACGGTCAAAAGAATACAGCAGTATAGCTTGTCAGCAAAACAGGAATTCCTGGGACTTTCTTACTCTTTTAAGGCCCTTGGAGGAACCTATTTACAGGGCTATGAAAAGGAACTGGATGATACTCCAGCTAGCAGCCTATTGCTGAGTCAGTGTGAGATTGTTAAAGCAGTGATGCTGCATGGTACAATATAATCCCCAAACATAACTGAGCATCTCAGTGTGCTTCAAGCCAAAATATTGCATTCACAACTCCTCACAGCACTGATGAAATCTCTCACCTGCTCCAGCTTACTAATCCTTCCAAATCACTGTGGCTTGGCTGCCCTGTGCTCTGGGAAGCTGAAATTCAATAAACTTCACCCACATCACTCAACTACCTTTCACTGGTGCAGTAACAACCGGAATTGTTAGGAAAATGGTGAGTCTGGTGACCACATGGACACTCTGTACTATTCTCATGGCATGTAGTACAGCATCCAGTGTCTCCATCCAGTGGAATAAAATGCTAATCAGGAATTAAAAGGCTATCACCAACTATTTTGTATTGATACAATTCAAAGAGAAATCTTAAAAATAGGTGATATGACAGCCCAGTCATAATTCCAAGTGGAAATGAAATAGTGAGAAAAGGGACCAGGATCCCACCTGCAGTGCCTTGGAAAAGCAGGTCAGAGTGTCCATCCTCCAAAGTGGGCTGAGTAGCCAACTCTGAACCAAAGAATTCCTTCAGTAAGGATAGCTACGGAAAGGCAAACACCCTGAGAGCTTTTTGCTGCTTTGTGTTTACCTGCATGCCCACAGATGGAGAGATGAAGGCTTTGCTTGAGACAAGTAGCCCAAAGAAGTGCTTGCAGTGGGCACTTGACCTCTGGCCTCTGGCCTGATTCTACAGCCAGCAAGACTTGATGCAATACAACTCTGCACTGCTCCCTTACATTTTGGGGCTGAAGGGACACAGAACTGTTGTTTCTTCATTTTCCCTACCCTCCATTTCCCTATTTCTGGTGCTTAGCTCCTACTTCTCTGCTGTTCTGCCATCAGGAGAGTGAAACTGCGGCCAAGATGAAAACTAAGCAGTAACTCTGGTGCTGGGGCTCTCCTCGCTGGCTTGTGGGCATAACCACCTTTCTGATAGCCAGTGGCATGGCAACCAAGTCCCTCTTCCATAAACTTCCAAATAATTTCCTCAATCTGAGCCTTGCAAAGCAGCGTTCGGCCACACATAACAAACTCTCATGTCCCACTTCCCTCCAGGGATCCCAGGACGATGGCATAGCACTGCCAAACCCTGTGAGACTGCCTCTCAGTTACCGGGAGTGCTCAGCCCTGGTACGTGCTGCAGCATTTTAGAAACAGTCGGGTTTCATTGCTGCGCTGTGTTTAGCTTAGGGAGTGCAAATAAGTTCCCCGAGACCCATCGTGCGGTTAGTGCGAGCCAATGAGCAGACTCATGGAGGGCACCACTTGCCAAAAGAGCAGATGTGTCCGAAGCCTGTACCAGTTAATTTCGTGACCTACTGAAATCACTGAGAGATTTATACTGCTAATTACTGACTTTGTTTCTGGTTTAATCATCCTTTCGTTCACCTTTCTGTAAAGCTGAGAAGGGAAAAAAAAGCCTGATAAACACTTCATCTTCAGCAGGATATTGTTTCAAATATAAGCACATGAATTAAAAGATGTTTGAGGGGTTTTTTGGGAAAAAACAGTTACATAGAAAATATTTTAACTAAAGCTTATGATTCAGCAATGAGGCATATCCTTACTTCATTTCCAGTCAGAATCCTTCATGAAATGAAAGCAAAATGATTTAAAAATACTTCTTCTGTTCTGGACATGAACAAATGAGCTACAATAGACTGAATTTTTTATGAATGCCTGGGAAAATAAATGACAGGGATGAAAGGCTATCAAAATGTCATAATAACACTAAGATCTTGATTCTGCAAAGTTTTACTCCTGTTCATAAATACCTTAAGCACATTATTTCACTGAACACTCTGGCATTATGTGCCTCACTCCCCCATGCACCCCTGATGCTGGGTTCCCATATTTTCCATCAGTTCTGGTGCTAGGCACACCATGTAAATACACACACAAAAAATGCCTGAGAAAGAACTGTGGATTAACAGACTGAACAAAAAGAACGTGCCTTTGTTTTTTGCATAGTAGATCCATCTCTGAAACTGATTCTTCCTAAAGCCATGTGCAAATTACTCAAACCTCTCTCTACCCCTCAGGAGGGGCAGCAGTTCTTACAGAGCTGCTCAGCAGCCTGGTAATGCCGACAAGCTGCCATGACCAACACAAAACAAAGACCCTCAGTGCTCATGTTCTTTCCTTCGGGAGAGATTCGGCTGCTGGAGAGAACATGTAGTGGGACAAAGGCTGTATTTTGGCATTTTCACTGCAAATGCTACACCTCAGAGAGCAGATGAAGAAAACAAAGGCAGTGCGGCACAATCTCTCTGTGTGTTTTACTTCAGCAGCTGCATCACTTGTTGCGCTGAGTATTTTAATGCCGTCAGATCCCGAGGCAGCATCAGTTTTTATGGGTTGTGCTCAGGGAGCCAGGACTGGGACCTCTGGTTTCATTTTCTTCCCAGCAGGCATCAGGACCCTTGCTTCCCTCTCCTATCAGTTCTCTTCCCACCCACTTGCTTGCACCTGAGATTTGGGATAACAAAGAACTCCATAAAGAAAGTTGGTTTCAAGCACTGCAAGGCTTCTGTTGCTCCTTCTTGTGTTTTCAAACCCTCTCCAGCTGGCAGCCTGGATGCTAACACACAAGTGGCACCGATATACTGAAGCAGTCAGCCTCAGCTGCCTCTCAGACCAGGAGCCATTGAGCTGTGTATGCCTCTCACGATCTCCTTCCGCAGTGTCTCTGAAGTTAACAGAGGTGCAGAGCTCTCAGCCCCCCAAACCAAACCAAACCAGGTCTACCAACATCAGCATGCAGCACGATCGGTTGTTTCCCTGATCCGGGAAAATTTGTTGTCAGGGACTTAACTCTGTATGAAAGGAATGTTGTTTCATTTCAGAACCAGAGATTTCCGACAAGACAGAGCATGAGCTTTCTGAAAGGCGAGAGCTTTTTGTTTTTTTCTCACAAACATGCTCAGACATAGCTTTTCTTTCAGCTAATTAAGCTGTTTTAAAGCAAACTGGTCAAACAGTGACATCGTGGTGGGGAGCCTTGGAATCAATTGCATGATATAGAAGGCAGGACATTTAAAGGGTGACTTCTGCCATTGTTTCCTCTGGCTGAATCTTTTCTACTTGGTCAATGCTGCCAGAGTGACCCTATACAATTGGGAGAATTCAAAGCCACTGACCTCAAGAGATGCCATTAAGAAGGCAACTGCAGAATAAGATTTCATGGTTGGGAGCCAAATTTACCTTCTCCTTCCATGTCTTGATGCTTGCAATATTTTATATGTATGTTTTCTTCCTGTCATTAGCATATTTCTAAAGCAGCTAGATAGAAAGAGAAGGCAGATGTAAGGCAGCACTGGCAATAACTGCATCTTGGCTGTATAGGAGAGCTGGACCACTTTAGGTGAAAGCTACCGCTGCAAACAAATCATCTTACGGCATTACAGTGGTTCCTTCGGCTTCGTGACAGTGAGCGATCGGTAGGAGTAAGAGTCGTTTTGCTAGCACAGAGGATGGACTCTGCCTAGCATATATTTTGTTAAACAGAGTATGACATCCATTGTTTTTCCTAGCTGCTGGATATAAAATCAGTGAGTTTCAACATGTGTCAAATGACCATACAGTTTCCCATGTGCAAAGAATAGACAAATTTGAAACATTCTATTAATAATCAGACGCACTAGCAAAAACGGGTTCCTCGCTGTTTTCTTTCTGCAGATGTCAGGGAGGCCATTCAGTCAGGCAGCTGAGACACAAAGAAACCTTGGAAAACCTGCAAATGGAGGAGCCACTGCTGCAGCCCCTTGCAAAGCAATGCTAAATGCAACAGACACAGCTAGCGACAGTTTCCTGTGCCACTGGGAGAGACGCTCCAACCAGGTGTTTCCAGCATGCCCAAACAAGCTGAAGCTGTGTCGAGGTTCACAGCATTGGGTCCCCTTTCCACAGAGACATCAGACCTGGTGGCTTACCCTGTGTGCTCAGCACTCACAGACAAAATGGAGGTGCTACAGAACTGGGTTTTAAGGTGTGATGAATGACCCCTACCTGCCCATTTCTGCACCACAAGAATCTACCCAAAGCCCAGCCAGCCCTCCTGGGTGTACTCCGTGCTATTGCCCTCCCGCACATACTCGTTGCCACTGCATCCCTTTGGACAGAAGGTCTCCTTCAGGATCAGAGGGATACAACATCTCACCACACTGCATGAGAGGAGTGGTGGCCTTGCCTGCACTGAGAGTCTCAGGCCACAGTTATCCTGAGTCTCTCTGTACAGCTGCACAGGGCATCTCTGTGGATAGGGGGGGTGTCTTGCACCTGCATCATGCATGCACTTTGTGTCAGAGAGTACAAGAGGAATCTCTTTTAAACAGGATCATGACAACTAAATATCTAATGACAGATTATATTGCAGGGCAGCATGACCCACATAGAAATGCCGTGTGGTCTCTTGCTCCGAAGTCTGGCTATCTCCAGGAGACGGTCATCTCTGGACCATGGCTGCTCCTAGCCCAGCTGTATATCAGGGCAGTGCTCTGTCGAATCAGCCTGGCCTGTCCAAATAAGAGGGCTACAGCTGCAACAGCAGAAGAGTCAGAGGGTGATGGAAGCTGCCGCATCGCAAGGGGTAAGTGCCCCCTTGCACCCCACAGCCAGCAGTTCTCCTGGAGGTGCAGAGCAGCCTGTCTATGGGAGTGCATCATCCGTAGGCCTCCCCCTTTCCCCATGTAATAACGTGTGTGCTGGCATGCGTGGGCACCCTCCCCTTCCGAGGGGACACTGATCGCCTCTGGCCCCCCGCTCCCCTTCCTGTGATGTCGCATGTTCAATGTGATGACTTGCTCTATAGAAGCCATGTGTTGTCATAATGTAACATCATTAAACAAAGTGTTTAGAGCAGTTTTCACAGAGCCAGAACATGAACAACAAAACCCGCCAATTACAGTGTCATTTTGTGTAGTTGTTAAGGTTTCAAATGTCTCCAACTTTTTCTGGTAGGCCATATTGAGTATGTCACAGCGAACATCTGAGATAACGATTTGCTAGGCAATGTGCAATTCTCGCCTTTTTTTTTTTTAATATCCAAGAAGAAAGAGTTCTTTATAATAATTTGGCTCAAATGTCTACACACATTGCTCCAGCGTCTGTAGCAGCATGTGTTTCTAGGATTGTTCTGGAAGAGAAAATGCAGAAACAGCAGGGAGCAGAAGATAAACAGGCAATTCGTGACTCATTAAAACAAGCATTGGTAGCCAACATTGTGGAGTGTGTGAAGGCCCCAGATCCAACTCGCCTATAAACTTTTTTTACCAGCTGGACTTAGCATCTGTCAGAGTTTGGAAGGAGAGATAATCTGGTACAAATGATTTCAGTGTGTCGCATTTATTAACCTGCCACCTTACATAACACTGCTGATTGGGAACCGGGGGACTGGCTTGAGCAGTGACACAGCTTATTGTCCAAACAGTACGACTTCACTATTAAAGATGCTGCCTTCCCTGCCTCTTTTAAAATTATAATGAAGACAATAGAGCAACTGCAAAAGAGATACTGAAGCGAACTTAAAAAGCAGTGCAGTTTTGAGAAATGTACATGCCAAGGTAATATCCTCAGCAGGTCTTCTCTGCTTTGCTTTTTTTCCCCCCAGCCCCCACTTTACTCCACATGCTCAGAAAACCTTTTAGCTCGCTTGTCACAGGAGCTGGGATCCGCACCTCTGAATAAAGCAAATGCCCTGTTTCACTCCCTGAGCCACTGCCCAGCCGGCACAATGTTATTTACTGCCCAAACAGCTCCAGGAGAGGAAAACATTGTGGATGTCATGGCAGGCTCAACACCTCACATAAAAATTAACATGTTTTTTTTCAAAGCATTTTGGAGAATTTCAAATATGTTCTCCATTTTTAATGCAGTTTCTTTCATTAAGGGCCTGATCCTTCTCTAATTAATGTAGATGAAAAAATTCCTTTTGGTTCCAAAAGGGAAAAGCCTGGTTCCTGATGCTCTGCAAAAACTGATGGCTTGGCAAGAGGAAAAAAAATCCATCAAAATAATATATATATTTATCTTAGTTTGGGGTTTGGCTCTTTACAACTCACTGAACAGTTACTAGGGACTACTTGACAAATAGAAAACTGCAGAGTGGTGTTTTGCTTCTGCTCCAGATCAGATGCCATGAATTTCAAATTAATAGAGATGTTTACTCTCTAATACAAAATTTACATGTATTAGCTTATAAAATATGAATGTGCCCGTTTCTTGCTGCAAAATGCAGCATTTCCATTTAAAAAACAAAAACTGCAGAGACTTTGGGAGAAAAAAAAAACAACACTCAGGCTTAGGAATACCTCACATTTCATTTTGGTTAGCCTATTATTTGTAGTTTTGAAACCTTATTGGTCCCTGATCTAATCTTTTCTGAGTATGAAAACATTAACATATGGTTTAACACAGCACAGGGCTGGAAAGTCCATATCCCAAATGCACATTGTATGCAGGGTGACATTCACACTAAATATCATCCCACAGGGTCTGTACTCCATTTTACCTGGGATTGGAGAGCCATGAAATCTCTGGAAAAGTTGTTCATGAGTCAGAACCAAATGGCGTGCAGTGTACTGAGATACTAGCAGCGTGTGCTGCTGCCAAAGGTTGTGGCTCAAATGTCTCTCTAAGTAACATTAAAAATCTGCTGCTTCATGCCTATGAATTTCAATATTTATAGTGTTCAATAAAATGGTCCACTGTCAGAGAGAGATGTGCCACTGTGCACTCTCTGAGCAGATGGGCTGCAATATGGCACATTTACATGGACCAGCTGTGGAGTGCAGAAATGAATGCTGGTCAGAGGCAGGCTGGAGGCACCACATCTGGAATGCAAACAGACCCGCCTCCGCAGCCGCCGGGATGTTTCCTGAGCAGGATGAGCTCTGATTTAGGGCCGCTCACCAGTGTACCTTAAACTGCATCAAGAGTCCTCATTAACACAAGAGACTATGGTGAGGTTTAGGGCCTGGAACTTCTCTGCTGGGCATCTGTTAGAGCCCAGGGATGGCACTCTGCAGCCTGGTATAGAGGTGCCCCGGGGAGACATTCTCTTCTCTACCATGTTATGGGGTAGATTTGACTTCTTCTTTTTTTAAATTCTCTCCCGTACAGTGTTGTACACTGAATGCGTAGCAATACAAGCAGCAAACAAGATTCTCTCACCTCCCACCCTTCCCCATGTCCCCCGGGCAACTGGAAAGTGTGCTAATACTCTGAAATTTAATTGATTTTTTTAAAGCAGGAAACGGTGAATGCTCCAGTACCGCATAAAAAGAATAAAGCGCAAGTCTTGGGGGATTTTTGCACCTTTGGATCACAATTTCTAGAAAAAAGACTGCTGGCCACTTCTATATAAATCATTTTATACTGCACTTGGGCAAAATCCCGGAGTCTCTGAAATCAATGGCAGAATTCCCACCCATTCACACAAGAGTTAGAATTTTGCTCAATTTGAATAAATAGACCTTAAAGTGGGTATAAAAAATAATTTACTCTCATATTAAGGCCCCTCTGTGCTTTCAGACTCATCTAATGTGTCCTTAGTGTATATAAAAATCATATGTTTAAATCAAAAAGGACAGAGCGAACTTATATCTAATTCATCACAGAAATAATAAAAAACAAATTAATACATCTGATAATGCAAATCGGAGCTTCCAATGTTTCCAGATCCACATATTTCATCACCACATTTTACTTTCATAGAGGTGCTAAGAATGTTCTGGGGAGGGGAATACAGGTGTGAGAGACAAAACACTTTTTGAAATAGGATATTATTTGTCATTTCAGCCTTCCCAGAGCCAATACTGGAGTTACAGTACCAGCTGAAGTGCAGTGCTGCCCAGTGACTAGTGTGCTGCATGGCAGCTCCTCACTTAGCTGGCTTGGAAGTATAAATGAAAGAGTTTAATGTGTCACTAGGCTGAACATGTGAAGCTGTGAATAACTGGTGCTTTTCTCCCAGAGATTTTCCTACCCTTCCTCTTCACCTTCTCTTACCTCTGCCATTTATAAGTTTTAGAGAATTTTTAAAGGCTTGGCTGGTTTTAATGAACAGGCACACGAAGGGGGAAATAAACTGCCTAGTGCATGCTTGCTTCTGTCTTTTTGCTGGAAGAAGGCATGACAAGACTAACATGAATAGGGCTTTAAAAAGATCATTGCCATGTGTCTAACTTATTCTTTTTCACCATTCCTGCATATCTATGACACTCTGAGGGCCAAATGCGCTGAGGAAATCCACAGCCGACACCTACAGAAAGGGCTCTGTATCATACAGCATCAATACGCATTTAAAAATTATTGTGAAAACAGATACGTGCACTTTGTGCTCAGTTCTGCTTTCAGGGGAGAAAAAACAACCCTGAGCCTCTCTTCCACAGACCCCAGCAAAAGGGCAACCTGGGACTCAGAGCTGGGTCTAGCTGGTAGTGTAGGCATAGCCCTGGTTTCTTTGCCTGTGAACCAGAAATAAAAGTCCTACACCACTGCAGAGTAGCTGCAAGTGAAAATATAAATCAGGTTGTGAGGTGCCTTGGGACTGTGGCCACAGGGCAATATTCACTCCAAAAATACACAGAGGGCTTGATGCCCTTTTTGGACTGATAGCTGCCTACTAATCAAGGAAAGCTTAGGTAGCTGCTGTTTGAAGCAAGGCTCACAGCATCGGTGTTACTGTAACCTCTCAGATCTGTTAGGGCGATTTTAATCTAGATTTACAGATATCACCTTCCTCCTCCGCCGGGCAAAACCATGGGACCCACCTGAGTAGGAGGAGAGCCCTTGAGGCCAAGACAGCATGGCTGAGCAGCTCCCAGCTGACAAGAAGTAAGTTACAGCACTTGGAGACACTATCTGTCTCTTGCTGCCTGGGCTTGAAGGCAGCAGACAGAGCCGTTACCATCACAAATCACTCCAACGCTGGATGTCCATCAGGCAAGCACTGTTCCAGCACGGAGCTGTCTAGCACAACATGTGCCTGTCATGGACTGCTGCACATGCAAGTTTTCCCATCTTGTAGGAGATATTTTGACCATATCCTTCCTGACAAGAAACAAGTCTATTTACAGCTATCTTCCTTTCATAAATAACCCAGCCCTTGCTACAATGCACACACGTGTATTTGGCTTCTAGTGTTATTTATTATCCCTTTTTGTTTTTTCTTTTCCTGCCACTGCAGAAGTGGCACAGGGAACTTCAAAGTTTATTGTAATTGCGGTAAGAAGTTTTAAAAGGACTTAGACGTCAATGCCTATTGAATCTCATCTCTTCTCTGACAATAGCAGCATTTGACTGCTTGATAGCAAACACTGTAATCCTGGGTGACTGCACAGTAAAGTGAGATTTTTTTTGTTCTGATAGCATTACATGCAGTGGAGAAAGGCAGGTGTTAGAGAGTTACTGCCAGATCTCAGATGTTCTTGCTGATCCCCAAGACTTGCTGAGTCTCAGCTCCCAGCTAAATTTAGAACAGCCTGTGGATTAATCTAATTTACACTGTTTTGGCAGTGGTCAGCAGAAGGGTTCTTCCAGCTGATGATGGGCTGGATGAGATGAAATCATGGGCTATATTCAGCCATAGACTGTATGTTCCCCATCTAACAATAGCATAAGAGTACTAAGTACCACTTTTAAACAGCAAACGCTCTTGATTTTACTGACTAGAAAGATCTCTGCTTTACCCCCATTCACAGTGCAGAACTAGCACAGCCCAGGGAGAAGAGGGAGAATTCTGTGCATCCAAGAGAGCTGTTTAGCAAGGTAGGCTTGGAGGGACATTTTTGTGGTACCAGTAGAAATCTGTGGGCAACTGTGAAGTCAGCCCTTCACATTTCTTCATAGATTGCAAAGGAAAACGAAAATTTTCTTTTTCTTATAAACCGAGTACATCTCACCTGAAAACCAATGCAAAACAAATGCAGAACTCTCTTCCTTCACGCCAAGCCCCTTCCAATGTGAAGGAAAGGAGGTACCATGGTGCACTTCAGTGTCCCCTGCACATCAGAGGATCATTAAAAGAAATGTCTGCAGATGATTAAATCATATTTGTTGCAGTAGTGTCTGCAGTCCCATTTTTGGTGCAATCATTAGGGATCAAGTTGCTGCTTGAAGCAAAATGATCACATTATATAGCTTGAACTGAGATGCCAAGGAAGGTCAGTGTGTGCTGGCCATCAGCAGTCCAGCATGACCAAAGAAGCAGCAGTGGAGCTTGGTCCATATGTTTGTCCTGCTCTCGCTGCTGAGCAAAACTCTGCCGCACTGGTTTCAGAGCTTTGAAGACCAGAAGGGACCTTTATATCACGCCGTCACCAGCCCTGGCTGGGACTGCCCAGGCAACAGATGGCTGACATGCAAGTGAAGCTCATCAGGAGAAAAAAAATTCTGCTTTATAATAATTTTCCAGGGTAAAAAAAAAAAAAAAGCATCTCAGATTCAGGAAATCCTAAAACTCCATACAGAGCTTTACCAGCAAGAGAAAATGAAAATCCAATCCTGCAGTATTTTCGTTTGGAAGCATCAGAACACGATGTTTTTAAAACAAAACAGGCTCCCTTGGGCTCTTGGCAGCTGCCACACTGTTTCATCCCCCCTTTTAACAGTGGGAAGCTTTTCAGCCATGAGACAGTGTAGTGCTGTCGGTGGGGGGTACTCAAGTGGGTCGAGGCTTTGCCGAAGGCTCAAACCGTGCTGCTTCAAAGCCGTATGTCCTCAGAGGAGCCGTGGATTGCCACCGCTCATGGAGCTGTGCGGCACAACGTGCCCTCTCCAGGTGGTAGAGCTGGTGTTTAAACTGTCAGGGAGGCAGCTGGCGGGGGGAAATCATCCAGGACTGGGGGACAAAGCAGCTCCAGGTCATCTAGGTTACCTGCCCTTCTGGAAAGGTGGCTTCCCAGCACTGAGTGAAGCGACCTGGTGGAGGCATCTCAGGGCCACCGGGAATGTGCTCAGCTAACAGGGGCCTGGCAGCCTAGGCCATCGCTCGGCTCCAGCCTCACTTCCCATCATGGCAGCCAGCCTCTGCTGAGCTGTGCCTCATGCCGGCACAGAGACCCTTGTGCAAGGCGTGGAAAGGTGCTTGCCAAGTCGGGTTACCATCTGAGTGCAATTCTTCCAAGAAATGTCTCTCTGTAGTGCTCGCAAGCACCGCAGCCCACACAGACACCGCAGTGGTGGCCCACCCGGGGTAGCAGACCTGGCATCAGGCGAGCCTGCCCCCCTTGAACTGCTTTGGCAGCCATGTGTCTGCAGCCTGCACAGTGCCCAGGATCTCACCCCGCGGCAACGCAGCACTCTGCTTCTCTGTCTTGGTGAGGCAGCCCTCACCCCTCTCCTTTCTCTGCAGAATCGGGATGTTGCTTTCTCTGAAATCAGGGGCCGGAGTGAGACATTGACAATAGTCTGATGCTGTTTTCATTTTGCAGTTGGCTGCATGATCTGAATAGAGCTGAGAGTGCTACAGGGACAATGAGAGAAAATTCATTTATAAAAAGATGTGGCAGCATCAGGGGTGTCAGGCAGAAAACCAGCCCAGGTAGTGGTTTGCTGGTGGGTGGGACAGGTAACACTACACCCTACCTAAAACATCATGAATGTAATAAGCAAGGTACAGGAGTTTAAAACAAAGTCTGCTTAAAGGGTTTCCAAAGAGCAGCTGAGCCCATAGATTTCTGCAGTGATTCTTCATCTCTCCATGCCTCCACTCTTTTCTTCCATGTTTTGTTCCTCTCTCTCAACTTTCAGGGCAATCCTTCTGCTGTATCACAGCAAATCCCCCCCAGTGCTCACAAATCTTCCTGCAGGTAACTTCCTCCAAAGAAGGCAAGGAGCAGAGCAGAGCCCCAGCGTCATAGTGCTTCACACGTCATCAGCAGGGTCCTCTGTCTATAAATTTGTACCAGTCTCTGGATTTATCTTAGACCTGGAAATGAGTAATATAACACAGTAAATAGTCACTGGGGAAAATCCAAACAGAACATCATTCATGTGCTACATTTTCTCCTAGTATCTATCATAATACTACTTACTGTCCAGAAAGACTTTGCAGAGCAGTAAAACTGTCTCCCTCTGGTAAAATGAGAAAGGGTGTAGAAGGCACAGAGAATATTTGCATTTAACTTCGTCTCTTGGAGACAGAACATTAAAATGCTATTTGGTAACTTAGTCATAGAGAAGAATACTAGAGCCATAGGCCTTTTTTCTTTTTTTTTTTAAAGATGTAACTCTTTTAAGATTCCCCTTAAGAGCGCTCAGTAGGGTGTGTCAATATTGCTCCCCATGGAAATCATATGGTTTGCCTATACAGACAGTGAATTGTTTTGTGGCTGTGAAATATTGTGTGTTGCCCTGTGAGCAGTGGAGCCAGTGGCTCGAGGAACCGTTGTTGAGACTGACAGTTACATTGTGCCACTGAATAGTGAAACGGCAGAATCAAAAACTCAAGTGGACCCAGACAGAATGTCCTGACCTTTAAGTAAAAGGCTGATTGGATATGGTGGGAGCTCCCCTTCATCTTCCACCATAATCCATTACACCTTTCTTGGCAAACCCTCGTAATTCATGTAGCCGCGCAGATACATTTCCCATAGAATTTTTTTACATGCTTATCATTAAATTTATCTCTTATAACTTACTTGCCTTTGTATGGTCCAGTTGCGATGTGAAGTGTCAGTTCCCTATGTTGAAGCATTCATAGCGTCCTGCCTAAGAAGTAATTCTGCATCTTGCAGCGTGAAAACCCAGCAATAATAAATTTGTGGGAACCCAGTCAGAAGGAAAGTTTCTGCAGCACAGAAATAAATACATGCAAAGATGCTATATAATGACCTGCAGTGGAAAAATAAGAGACCCCAAACACATGAAAGCTGTGAACTTTATTACACTAGGTCCATATTTTAAATTTGTCTGAGCTAGACTGTGAAGTATTTAGGGTAGACACATTTTATGTATCTGCAATATGCCATGCACAGTACCTTATGAGTAAGAAAGAACATAATTATGGCATTATTAATGTTGGCTGCAAACTCTGCTTTAGAGAGGATTAAGGTTGCATAAAAGAGAAAAGCATATTCTTTCAATCTTCATTTTTAATTTCAGAATTCATTTTTACCAGCACAAATAATTCAGTGAAATAATAGCTAGGTGTGCAGATAAGGAAATATAACAGTGTGGAAAGACACTGACGTGTTTTTAAAAGAATATTACTAACATGTATGAAAAGATGAACTTCCTTCTTTAAATGCATTGCCTTGATCCTGGGAGTCAAAACTAGTACGGTTTGTACCCAGCACTGTTTTTAGGGATGAGAGAGTAAAATGCAAATTCTGTATCCCCAACTGCATTTTTTTCCTTAGAAACACATGAACTTATGGACACATTGTTCCCTTTAACAAAGTGTTTTAAGGACTGACCGTCTCTTTTTTCATCTTAAAATATGTTAATTACCTTTATTTTTGTGAATTTGAGAGTGAAAGCTTTCATGCACCTTGAAGGTTTGCCATACAGCAAATTAAAGACCCACAAATAAATTTTGTATTATGGTACATATAAAGACGTACATCTCTCTATGAGACTGTATATACAGACATATTATTTGCCTGGATGCTATCTTCTCTGTGGATAGATTATCCTGTTATGTGCACACATTCTTCTTGCCCAATGGTATGTGCTTCACCCACTTGCTTTGAATGAAACTGTACGACAGCTCCCGACACGTCTGAATGTGGCACTGGCATTTCTTGCATCTCTCTTCTGCAAGAGGCGAGAATCTTCAAACTCAATTAGCATTTAAAAGAATAGGTTCAGTTTTGTGGTCCATTAAAGTCAGCTAAATTGATGCACTGCATGTCTTTATTTCAGAAATAAAGCTGAACAATTAAAGCCCATGTCTCTTTGCTCAGCTTTTGATTCCTCACAAAGCTTTCCCACTTGCTGCCTTTGGATGTAATGTTAACAAAGTCAGTTAACATCAAGAGCAGCGCTAACAGGCATGGCACAATTCCTTGTTTTTGCTCAATCAGTCTGTGTTCAAACTATCAGTTTGATTTATTTGTCCACGCTGACCCTTATTCACCACTTAATTATCCTCGTATAATGTTTCAAGAGCCTCCTGACACAAGGAGAAAGACAATTGCCGATGTTCTGTGGAACAACTGTTGACCTGATGGCCAAAATGATGACTGCAGGTCGAAGGTTGGTCACCTTTTGAAGGACCCACTCCATTCTTGAGGGCTCTGGCCAGAGCTCTTAGCCTGGTTGCCACTGGCACTGGGCAGCCTTCTGCTCCCCAGTCCTCGCGGCATGCCCGGGGTCAGCCCAGCCATCCCAGCTGAGCATAGCCAGATGACAGCCAGCATCCTCTGAACAGCAGTTTATTTGCCAGAAAGATGGGGTATTGAGCAGGCAGTTGGTGGACTCACTCTGTTCCCTTCCATCACTGTTCTGCTCCAGCACCAGCACCAGACTCAACTGGAACTAATCTCAACATCAAATTGCCAAAACCAAGATCAAAAACACATCTTCTAGGAAAAGCAGAAGCTCTAATTATGATAGTCTCCATCAACATCCCTGAGGAAAGGGCTGGCCCTTATTCTTACAGTAAAGGACATTAGTTTAAGGTTCCTGATGTGTATGCTCAGCCTTATGCCAGAGATCTTGCACAATGATCTCCATTCATCTGGAAAGCGTCCTTTCTGCCACTCTGGCTTGGAAACACTGAAAGACATTCCTACTTGTTTCCCATTCAAAAGCAAATAATCAACTAATAGGTTAATTTTGACAGGACACTGGCATCTCATGGGGACAGAGGGCAGGGTCCGCATTTTCATGGAAGCTGAAGCAGTGCTCGGGAACTGGGGAAACAAGGGGCTGAAGTGGCACAGTGTGAGAGACAGGGTGTTAGCTGAGCAAGTTGTGCAGGTATCTCAGTTGTTGGCTGTCAGAAGCTGTGCAGGGAAAAAGTCTGGCCCTCTTTATAAAAACAGTATTCATCTCAAGTGTAGTCAGCCAAATAACTGACCTTCCCTGAGCATGTGGGGATTATATTTCAGTGAATTAATACCATTTTAGACCCCTGAATTCTACTGCTTAAGGATGTACTAAGCCGTAAAGGCCCAGAATCTTCACCACCACCAGGTAAAACCTGGTTAATCAGCTCCATGATCCCCGATACCAGGAGGATCTTTCAGCACCACAGAGACAGGCAGATTACCTAGTTCTCTGATGTCATTGCTGAAAGATGTGTGAACACATTTATTTCTGTCTCATCTTTACAGTCTCAAGGAGGACTGGCAGGCACCACAATTGGGAGCAGACTTTGGGCTTCTCTAGAAGGGATCCACACAGTGCACAGCCAGCCCTGGAGCAGAGGAGTACACAGCCTAACTTGGGACCTCCTCACTCGCCTATATTCCCCAGCCACCACCAAGTGTCTGAGTCACGGCGAGGGTGAAATCACAGAGAAAGAACATGGCAGCCTGGGGGACAGGCTACAGCTTGGCTGTGCCAGCTCTTCTCAGACAGTCTGGGACATAATGCCATTGGTGCTTGGCCTTCTGCTTTCTTTAAAACCTCCTGCCTGAGCAGAAATGTTCACACATTAGTACTATTGTCATCTGAAAGACTGTTATGCTTAGTTTTCATGAAACATTTTATGTTTTCATTTTCAATGAAAATTCAAAAGCTGGCAAAGAAATATTTTGGCAAGACAGAGAAAAATTGTTTTCATTAGTCTTTTCCAGGGGAGAAATAAATAAAGGTTCCCCAGCTGTCTTCATTAAATCACAGACATCTAATTGTGAAGGCAAGATGCTGTCAGCTCTTTACTGGTTCTCCTCTTGATGTCCCTGGGCAATAACCCTCTCTGGTGCTCAGAACCTGGTACAAGCAGGGGCTGCTCCTGTACTGACACTGCCCACATAGTTGACCCCTCCAGACAGCAGAAGAGGGAGCAGTTAGTTGCCATATTGCCCGTGTCACAAAGGTATATTAGAGCAGAGCATGAAGTGTCCAGAGGCACAGAGCTCCAGCTCGCACCTTTGAAGATCTGGACATTGCTGCTGGATCATGAAGGTTTTTAAGAGACTTGCTCAAGGTGGCATGGCAAGTCTCTGTGCCAGGACAGGTGACCTTCTCCTTGAAGCCTTGTCTTGGCTGCTTTCTGTTCCCCATGGCAGGGACCACTGACCCTCCTCCATCTGCTTTCTGTGGGCTGGGTGCAGTTCCGTGGCTCATTTTATTCCAAAACAACCAAATATGCCACATGGTTGTTATTAAGGCTTCTGATCAGTTCTGCCTGAGGGAGTGAGTTGGAGAGCCAAGCTGGTGGCATGGGACAAAGGCACTGCAAGAGCTAGGGGCATGGGCACGGCTTGGCCAGAGGACACTGTGCTCAGCACAGGGCCATGTTCAGCACACCCCAGGTTCTCAGCTTGGACATGCCTCAGGGGATAAGCTCAGTGTCCCTCCATGTCACAGCTGTGCTGGCGTGAGGCTCAGCATCCACATGACAGGCCTTGGTCTGAAATCCACAACTTTCATCAGTGCTAGGAAAATCAAATTATGGCTATTTTATGGTACCTAGGAGAGGGCCAAGAGTTTCCCTGAAAGCTCATCTTTCATTTTGAAAAGAGCATCTAATCACTTAGGGGCAGAATAGCAGGACAGGGAAAGTCTCAAACCTTGTCTGAAAGATGGAAAATTTATGGCTGCAAAGGGCAGCGTATATCAAAGAGCTTTTGGCCAAGGCTCACCAATAAAGCAATTCACCTACTGGGTGATGTGAGGACAGAGCAAGATGAAAGTAAAGTTCGATCATTTCTTCCCATCACAACAAAAAGGTTGATAAAGAATATACTTGATATCAAACAGAGCTTCCTGCTGTCTCTAGTTACCTGGGAGTTTGGAGCCTGCAGTTTGAATAATGTTTCCTCCATAATAGGGTTGACAGCAGAAGTGTGGAGAGACTGATGGGCCTTCATGCAGGCTCAGCTTTTGTAGTTCAGGCTCATTCTTTATTCTCAGAGTGGAGCAGATAATAAATGTGTAAATAAATAGTTACCAATCTTCTGGCACAGTAAAATAACTAGTTGCTTTCTTGTGCTGCAAAAGAATTCAATCATGCTGATAGTAAAACCACATCACTTGCAATGTTTCATGCACTTTGCAAATAGCTCAGGAAAGTCGTTTGCATCGTTTGAGATGGAGTGTGGGTAATGCTAAATGTGTCTGCCAGTGGGACTAAAACAGCCACTGCTGTAATTTGGGGAAGTTAAGTGCTTACGAAAAATAAAAATTCAGGACTTTTTTTCTCCCTTTTGTTTATGAAAACAAGTTTGTGCTAAATTCTGACTCAGTCTAATGTTACTGTCATTTTTCTTCACTTAGTATAAGCTCTGAGGAAATTTTAACAGAGATTAATTTATATTAAACCGCATGGTCATAAGACTACATAGAAAAAAATATTGAGATTTCTACTTGTCTGCAATGGCTGTTGAGCTCTTGGGCTGTTGAGCCCAAGTTCATGCACCTTGGACGGAATTTTATCCCTTAGTTCCACAGAAAAGCAGAGTCATAGTGAAATATTTTAAATGTTTCTAGCTGGGTTTTTTAAAATTTTAAAAAAATTTTAAAAAAAAAATTTTAATGAGTTTCACAGCATTTAAGCTGATTATTTTAACGGCAGATATAAGCTAAAATAATGCACAAATGCTTTGGATATGTCCAGGCAAATAAAGTATTTCCACAATTATTTTCCGTTAAAATGTAGGCAGAAAGTGTATGGTTCATAATTTTTAAACTGCTTGCTACAGCCCAGCCCTGTCTTTAAACAGGCTGCCATGCACTCCTCTGGTACACTGGGGCAGGTCAGGGCTGTGCTAATGAAAAGATGCCATCAGTGAGTATATTATGATTTTCCGAGCGCAGTTAGATGAGATAAACTGGGTAGTTTTAAGGAGAGGCCCTAGAGATGAGAGTGAATACACCCTGTGAAATTCTCCTAAATTAAAGCATAATCTCTGGGGAAGACCTTTAGAGATGACTGGAAGTGCCATTATTCCCCTCAGCTTGGTGCTTCAAAGGCACTTTTTTTTTCTTCTTTTCCCTTCTGTGAGCAACTTGTTCTCAGGCAGCTTGAAATGAAAGCTGGCTGAATTTTTCCTTTTTCAAAGAGTAATTCAAATGAGAACTGATTCTTAGTCATAAAGTTACTGCAGAAAAATTTATTTTTTTAGGTTTTTTTTTAATGGAAGAAAATGCAAACTGTTAAATAATGTCAGTAGGATTTTCCTCTTTTTTTGGTTTTGTTTTTTATCTATAGTAAAAATGTTTCCCTGAAACTGCTCTTTTGAAAAATAAGGCATTTACCGTTTTAGTTTTAGTTCTGTAATGACAACAAAAGCCTAAAACACTTTAAATTTTGACAGAAATGAGAAAAGGGAAAAAAACCCTCAAGGAAATATAGCTGGCATATTCCGCTCAGCTCTGCTGAAAAATATATATCATAACTCATTTGTGAAATACAGCCCAAGATATTATTGGTCAAAATTTGCAAAAGTTTTTTGAAAATGCTTCTTGGTGTTCAAAGGGCAGTAGCCTGTGCAGGGTAGCCTGAGAACCCACTGCAGAACTGATTGCTACAGTTTTAGGTGGCAGCTCGGCATTAGCAGCATCCTTGACATCAAATGGCTGAAGCACAAGTGCAAAGTTAAATAAAGCCTAAACATAATGCTAAATAGCTGCATTGACACTTCATTAATTACTAAATTAATGCCTTTAGCAAATAGCCTGTCTGCACACTCCATATCTGTTTCCTTCACAGATCTCTCCAGGCAATATTAACAGCTAGAGGAGTAAATATAATTAAAATAGGTGCAGATTTGACTGCCCGTGGCAGCACTGATTTAGGTGATGAGGTAAAAATCTTCTAAAGGTGTCGATGAGGGTAGCATTAAGCTCCCCTTCTGTGCGGTAGTGCTATAAGCTGTCATTACATCGGACTTATGCAGGAGTGAAAAGCTCGTGTTTAAGATACTGTTTGTATTTAAACACACGTCTCTCTGACACAGCAGCCACCAAATCCCTGGCTGCCAAAGTGGAGGCTGACGTTAGGTCTTTGTCTCGGCAAGTGCATTCAAGTGCAGCAGCCACTGCGTGGGGAGCCCTGTGCCTGGACAGGAACAGCTGCAGCACAGGACTGCCATAGGATAGCTTCTTTTTGCAAGTGAGAATTTCGCGGAGAGGTTTATAATGTCCATGCTGAAAAGTAAGTTTTAGAACAGAGAAGTGAAAGTGGATCAAACAAATCTGTTTTACTCTGGTGAAGAAATTTTTGCATTCTTTGGAGCAGAGAAGAGGGAAGAAACCGCCAGGCTGTCATAAAAAAAATTCTCTTGCAGATGCAAAGTTGTGAAGCCAAAACCAAAGTTGGTAAGAGCTGGAGGGAGAAAATGGGATTTACTGGAAAATCTGCTTATAGGCAAACAGTGCCATGATCATTATCGAGACAGGATCACATCCTGTTTGCAGAGGGACTCCCTGTCTCAGATAATACATGACTACATGCCCAGTCTGCTCCCTTTATCTTCAAACATTGCCCAAACTCAAAGCTAGGGCACTTTGGCTGCAGCCTTAAATTCTTCCCATCAGTTTACTACATGTTCACATCCACAGAGCCTGAGAGATGCAGCCAAATCCTGGGCCATTTGAAGTCTGAGTCTCAGATCCAGGACTTCTCTCCATTGTCGTGGCAGGTCATTTTACCCACATCAAGATTCCTTCTAGCCAACTTTATTCCAGGCTTCAGCTGCTTTTAAGAATAATTCTGTGTCCATAAAGAACAGAAGTTTCACCTCAAAAAAATCACTAATATGCTCCCTCCATTTTAGCAGCTGGGAACCCAAAGGCATGCAGGCACATCATCCCTACAGTAGAGAAGTACCATTTTAGGGACTTGTTCCAATTTCCACTGAATATAGATATCCTGGCACAACCTTGTGCTGACAGGTGAATGCTGGTGGAAGAGCCTGCAATTAGAGCAGCAAAGTTCTGTTTCCCCTGGGAGGGCCACAGGCGCCCCTGCAACTCCAGCAGAGACCTGGGTAGGATCCAGCAGACAATTTTTGGTCGCATCTCTACCACAAAATCCAAGCACAAGCCACTCTCTCAGCGTTTGCTTCTTTAATCTGCCAGACAGGTCACTAAATCTTTGATTCCCAAGGAAGCCAGACAATTTTTCATGGAGGTGACCATTTGTTTGGACAGACTCAATCTGAGATCTAGTGATGAGAAGTACTAGACTGGATTTTTTTCTTTTGGTTTTTTTTCTGGTCGTCTCATGATTGTAACAAGGCAGCTTCCCCTTCAGCAGGCTGCTGCCAGGTTGCAGTCTGAAAACACCCCTGTGGAAAGGGGGGTTATTTTGATGTCCAGCCTTGCTCACCCCTCACTGGCATCATACGAACCCAGGGCATTGCTGGCGTCGCTCCTGGGGCTGCACGTGTGCTCACACAGGGGCAATCCTGATCTGGGAGCTGCATGACTCTGCATAGCAGCTCAGGCTGTGGTGCTATCCCAGGAGCCAGGGTTCGGGTGTCTGGCTCCTGAGGGCAAGTGGCTCAGCCCAGCTGCCCTGCCGGGGCTTGCCGGCTGCCGGCAGAGCCCGGTGCAATGGGCACTTCCCACCATTCTGGGTTGCCAGCTGAAATCTGTGCCATGCTGTGGTGCCTGCCTGCCCGCCAGCCTGTCTCAAAGCAAGAGCAGCATAATTAAACATGAGATTTGGGGCCTTGCTGGACTGGGGCCTCAGTTATTACAAAGTCCCATATTTCTTGATTATTGACAGTAGCGGACGGATGTTTATACCATGTAATCATTCAGCAAGGAACGAATGCATTAAAGACACAACAAAGATAGCAAATGGTTTCTAAGCCTTTGCTAATACTTTATGTATTTTATGTGGAAGTGACAGGATAAAAATTATTATTTAACAACCCTAACTCCATCACATACCCTAAAACATATGCTTTAGACATACTTTTTCACACATTATTGTCATGGTCAGTGCAGCATGAATAGTCTGTAAAAATTATATTTTTATAATTAAAGGACACCATGACTGGTCCAGAGATACGGAAGATGAACTGCCTAATATAGCCTATGAAAGATATTTTTCTGCATACTGCTTTAGAGGAAGTAAGCAGTTAAAACATGTGAGCTGCCGTCTGCCTTTCCAAAAGTGCACAAAATCAGTTTATTGTCAACACATGTCAATATATTTACTTGCACTGAGGAAATGGCTTCTGTTGATTGTTTTCAACCAGGCTGGTGCCTGTACGCCAGATTTGCAAATCACATGCTACCGCTACTCTATTTCTGGCAGAAGAACATGGAGCTGTAACTGCAGAACTGAAAAACGTCTGTCTTTTGCAGCCAGCTGACAGCATATGCAGACAGGGGCATGCGATTGCAACTTTTCTTCCAGGGAAGCAATGAAGAAATTCAGGCTGGTCTCTCAGGTGACTGAATCTTTTAGTTATAAATTGTTTGGGATGCTTTTATGTTTAGCTTTTAGCAATAAGGAAAGAAGCAACTAGAAAGCATCAAACTCAGCAGGACTTCCAAGCTATTTACAAGTAGTAGCTGGTTTAAGGGAATTGCATCGTATTGCAAATGTAGGCAGCTCACATGTGGACTGGAGGAATGCTGGTTGGAAGGGACCCCTGGAGGTCATGCTGTTCAGTCCCATGCTCAAAGCAGGACCATCACTAGCCCTGGATCAGGTCAGCCACGGCCATCGTGCCAGTCTTCAGAAGACTAGACGTAAGTCTGCATACAGTTCATCCATTAGGTCCCCATCACACCCGTGTCTTTATGGATGTTTCCATTTGCCTTGCTTTCATGACAAGAAATCATGCTGAAACCAGTACATGGTTTGAAGGAGGACAGATGACAGTAGCAGGCAGGGGTGACACTGAAGCTTAACTACTTGAAAGCTGTGATCCAGAATCAAATCTGGGAAGCACAAGATCTCTCTACTAATTGCCTTTGCCCGTTAGCAAATCCCAAAAGAATTAGCCTTCCAGAAAAACAAAATTTCTTACCTTAGGCTGGAAGGTCAATGGAAGCTCCAAAAGACTTTTCCCTAAAGCCACCTGATTCAGATTTTCCCCTGAGTGAAAAGAAGGAGCGTGTTTCCTCCATTATCACTCCCACCTCAAAAACTCTCTAACTTGTAATTACTTCATCTTAAGAAAAGGTCCAGCACAGCACAATTTAATTGCACACACATGCATGCAAAGAAGAACTAGGGGCAGAGTGTGCAAAGCAGAGTGGAGCAAATACGAATAATTTTGTGTATGTTATATGAAACTCTCTACAAATACTTTACTTCTTTACATCTACAGCATTACACATGATGTTCAAAGACATTCAACTTTTTATTATCCCAAACAGTTTCTACTCTTTCAAATTTAATGGGACTTTTCACTGGAAGGACGGTCCATACTCAGGACTGGAGCTTGTTACGGCAACAGAGTCTGGAAAACAGCATGTGGAATCAGTCAGTACCAGTGTCTAGAAGAAGAATAGGCTCAGCCTTGAATGTTCATGTTGGATATTGTCTGAAAAGTTGCCCGTCATGTTACTGCTTGGAGGCTCTGGCAGTCAGGGATGACACGCTCCGGCTTCCCTATTAGCCCCCCTGTGCCGCCGGGACAAAGGGAACTGCGGGCTCCCAGCCAAGCACATACATTTGCAAACTGCCGCCAGTCAGTTCCCAAGGCCAGGGGCTGGATGCCATTGACAAAGAGATGTGAACCGCAGGCATAGCCTGCTCCACTCTCCCTGCCGAGCGAGTGGCGCTTCTCATGGAGATCCATAGGGCCTTCTCTCTCCCCCTCAGTGCCGGCAAAGGGTTGGCCAGGACCTGCTTCTAATTCTTCAGGTTTTAAACCTGTCCCTTCCACCCAGCATAGGAGCCACCAGAGCACTGTACACTCCTTGCCGTGCTTCACTTCAGCCACAGGTCAGTGTAGGGACATTTATCTGCCAATGCACACAACACTGCATTCTTTAACCCACAGCGTGGGAGATCAGACCTTGATAACGCCCGCTGGAGTCTCAGTCTGATCTTGTGGGTAGATGTGAAGAGCAGCAGCACGGCAACGGAGGAGCTCAGGAAAAATCACACAGCCATGCAAAAGACAGACACCTGAGTAAAAGCCTGGCTTACTTTTTCTTGGCTTTCATTTTGCTACTTTCCTCCAGCAACAGCCCATAGGGCTGAAGGGAAGCGAAGAGGAAATCCTATATGAATTGCAGCATCCAGCTGGAGATACCCAGTGTCCAGGCTCATGCTCCTGTCATGCTGCTATCCCAAACCATCACAAAACCAGACAGAGGGAATTTTTCGCCAGACATATTAGCTGTGAAACTGCCCTGAGCTGATCCAGACCAAATTTCAGCTCTCAGTGAGTCAGCTGGGCCTCAGCATAGTCTGTGTGTTAAGGAAAGCCCTGCCTTTGTCAGAGTGATGGCCCAGCCAGCCAATACCTCTTTCTCTGGATACAAGCTGATGGGTCTCCAGCACATGGCACCAGCCCTATGAAAGGCAGCCATGATCCTGCCATGCCTCCTGCTCCAGGTTAATTGCCCAATACAAGTGTGGAAAGCAACCTGGAAAATGTTGCTACTGGGACACATGAGAGCAAGAGCCACAGAAAAAAACCACATCTCCAAATAGCCTGTGAGATGACATTTGCAGTTCCTGCTCATCCTTAGAGGGGACCAGGCCACAGGGGAAGGGTGATGCCCTGCCTTTACAGAGTGACCAGTGCAAAGAAAACCCTTTTCTCCAGCACCTTCCTGACAGCACATGCTCTCCCTGTCTCCTTCACCTTTTGTCCTCAACTCTTTATTTTTCCCATCTCTGTGCCTGGGCTCAGCTTCTCTCTGCAATGCCGCAAAGGCACAGTGGGGACACTCATTCTCAGTCATTCCATCATCAGCACTAACCCCTGGGTGGCTTTTCAATAGCAATTCACCTGTTAGCTGGGATACACGTCTGGCTTCTCACGCAGGACATGCCACTGAAACAGAGGAGCTGTGACACCAGACCTAACATTGGCTGGATCCAGAAAGCATCTTCTTATTTAGAGACTGAAAATACTAGCCCAGCATGGAAGTTGTGCTATTCATAGCAGAATTTCATCCTTGCCCTGTGATCTTGTCCTGACAGAGTTTTATGTGTGGTTCTTCTACAGATAGTTTAGCCACACTCATCTGAAACGATATGAAAACTTTCCCAGACCACAGCTATTCCTGAGCCAAGGACTCTAGACTATGGTTCTTGCTATGAATGCCTCCACTGCAGTACAGCACTCTTGCCTTTCCCCATCTGGTTATGAAATGGTGGGCTGCAACATCCCTTCTTCCCTAATCATCAGTCAGGCCACTTCAGGAAAAGCAGTCCCATCTTGATGTACACAGATGACATTCAGTCTATTGCGGCAGCAATGGAATTATCTCTTCCTTTTTTGTTGTTTTTTTGCTTCCTTAGTGTAGAAATGGATTGTGACAATCACAACCTTCAAACCTCCCAGGCACAAAGACTGAGGACTCTGTTGTCTTGAGGACATTACAAGCACAAGATGAAGCAATGCTAGGAATTAAATCCTATGAGGGAAAAATCTGGCAGTTTACTATTGTATGTTTACCTAAGAGAATGTTTATATAAAATACATATGAAACAGACTGATTTTTTCCAGCTGAATTTTATTCTTTCCATTATGCATCAAACTGGGGACCTGAGAATGTTTTGAAAAGTGTACTTGGATACCAGGAATCCACCAGGCTGAAGGACCACTGCATTTCTGTGACACCACCAGACGTACCCGACAGATTTTGCAGAGCAGAGACACAGACCTCATATCATCACCACTCTCAGTTTACTCTCACATTCACATCTTCAGGCTGGGGCAGGGCAGTGGCAGAAGTGGAGCGGCTTTCTCTTCATTTGCAAACCCCATTCCCAAGCACTCCGTAGTCAGATTGTGAACACATAGCAAACACTGGCTTTGCCCTCCTCCTTCTTTTGCTCCCTAAGACTCTTTCCTCTTCAGCAGCAATTTGAAGCATGCAGCCTTCTGGCTACAGCAAATATCACAGGATCAAAAGCATTCTTGACATTTGTCTAGGTTTTAGTCCAGGTCTTTGCAACCTTTTCTCCCTGTTTAAAGCTGGAACTTAACTCAAGGCAGTGGTAACAACTGTATGTTTCAGCCAGACCCGCATCAAATGAGAGAAAGAAGCAATAATCTTCATTCCATCAGGCACTGCATTCAGAATCCAGAAAAATAAATACTGTTGTCACAACTAGGAGAGAAATCCCACAAGGCTGAATATGCACACACACATGCGAATGCAACACATACGCAAACCCAGATTTTTATGAGCTGTGCTGTCAGGAGGGAGATGGTTTATGGTTACCAGTAATTCACGGCTTTTAAATGTGATGTTGGAATGCAAATAACTTTCCCCATGCCCTTCCCTCAGTTATCTGCTCATGAATAGGGCTGAACGGAACCCAAATCAGAGACACCACCAGGGAGGATAAGGAGACAGGGAATGACTCAGCCTGCCCTCAGTTTCTCACTGGAGATGTCATCTCCCCACCATGAGATCTGCTCCCAGCTCATTGTGAGGACTTACTCGGTACACAGCTGTGTGGGACATGATACTTAAAAACTCCTATCCCAGGCAATGAAATGGGAATGGTGCTCAACCTACCCTGCAGCAAAAATATTTGAAATGGCATTAAGCAAAAAAAGTCCAAGCTTCTGGAGTTTTGATAGGAAGTAAAGATTTTTCCTCTCCCTGCAGGATAAACATCCACCCTAATACTCCTCTCTTCTCTTTCTGCTACCTTTTCAGATCACTAGGAAGGAGGAGGTATTGAAAACTGTCTTTCTGTGCCTTCAGTGCCATTCAACATCAGAGCTGCCAACATCAGTTCTATCACTGTTTAGTAGTGGCACTACAATTTGTTAGCACTATCAGAAATGTGCTTTCTTTTTATGCAGTTACAGACGGATTAAAAACTTCCCAAGGGTGCTCTCCCAGGCAGATAGCTTTGCCCAGCCTGCCCAAAAGACCAGACTGAAACCAACTGCTTTGCCTGCAGGTCTCTGCCAGGTTTGATTGCAAAGACTCACAGGAAGATACATAAAATAAGGAGGTCTGCAAGTTACTGTAGTGTCATGCTCACAGTGCTAACAAAAATGATTGTCTGCAGAGTTTTTAATCTCCATTCTCTGGTGTTTCCACTGTTGGGGTTTTTTTCCTCCTCCCTCCCCCTACAATGACAGACATTTCTATTCATTTGTATCTATGACAAGTTACAGTTTAGACCCCATAAAACTTTTTTGGGACCTACAAGTGAAAAGGCAGGAGCTAGCCTGTCAGATATTTATGAATAAACACAGAACTGAAAAGATCTGCCTCATCTCTCAAACTGGTGAAAAACAGAAAGCAATGAAAGAGCAATGGAATCAGGCAGATGTGAACAAAACTGTCGGACTGATCTCAAGCAAAAACAGCAATTGCTCATTAGCAAACATTTGAGTTGTCAGCATCTTAGAGAAATAATGAAGAAGAATCCTGGGCCACTAACTGTTTAAAAACAAAACCCCAAAACACAAAATAAACCAAAACAAACCATAATGAGTGTTTTTAAATGCTTAAGAAATGAACACAATTTTGAGCTTCATTTAACACCCATGAAAAATCTGGAAGGTTTTTCGGTGGACAGAACTTTGGAGTCAGCTTTTCCAGGTTCTCTTCATCACCTTTGTGGACAAGAAAATCCGGCCTCATTTTGAAGCTGAGGCTTTGCTGTGCTCACATGGCGGCAGAGTGAGGGATTGGAAGGGAGGCATTAACATCACAGCAGCTGGCAGCGCTGAGAAGGAGGGCTGCGGAGCGAGGGAGGGGCAGCTGGCTGCGGAAGGCCAAAGGAAAGGCCGCCAGAGACTGAAGAGGGACACAGACTTTATGGTCACCATGTGAGTTTGTGACTCTATATGGCAACCTAGTATTTGTAATGCATGCCAAAACACACACGTATAAGGTCGGAGCAACACTGTCATGCTAGAGCAAGCATGAGTGGGCCTTGGTCTGATGAGTTTGGTTTTGTCACATGGCAAAAGAAATAACACTTTTGACCCCTTAATTATTTTTAGGTATAGATAACAAGTCCAGGGTTCTAAGCACTTTAAACAATTTGAGCTACCACAGGTAAACTATCTATATTGTTGCTTCAATTGATTCAGATAGATGAGTAGAAAATTAATTTTTCTGGTTTTGTTTAACTGAAAATCTCTGCAGGAGTCATCTTTTCACATAAGACCATCAAGATCATTATTATAATTTAAAAAAAACTGAAAAGCAAATAAAGCAGAAACAAAAAAACGCCAACATCCAACAAGGTAGTTTTCGTCTGGAAATTGTAAATACTTTCCTACCACTTAAAAATTTCTATTTGCCTGTTAGAGGTAATTTTAAATTTTTTAATTTTTCTCATTTTCTTCCATTTTTTTTTCCCACAAGGGCCCTCAGTTTACAAGGAAACATTTATTAAAGTTAAGGATTTCAAAGCAAAATACATGTCTTTTGGGAGAAAGTGCAACATCAGGGAGACTGTGGGAAGTGTGACAGTTCTCACCACTGCTGGGGCACTTGCAGGTTATGGTGGTGACTTGGTCCCTGGGAGATTGACCTCCAAATCTTCACTTGGTGAGCTTAGTCCAGTCCTATTGAGATGAGTGGGATTTTTGCCCCTGGCTCCATCTAATGCAAGATCACACTGTTAGACTGAATCTTTACCTTACTGAAGTCTTGGAAAGATGTAGCTGTCTTTTGACAGGACAACCTGCTTTCCGAAGGGCTTTTGGCATAGTGCAAAACTGGACTCTTGGTCCAAAGCAAGTGAAATAATACCAATGTTGAAAGCCTAAGGCACAAGGGCACATTCCCTAGCAAAATGGGGGATGCCTCACACCTTGATGGGCTCAGGTGGCTTTCATTCCATCATCCTAAAGCCCAACCTGTTCTTTCTGAGTGGTTCAACACTGAGAAGCACCATGAGATTTCACATATAAATGAGTCTTATGCCAAACATTTTACAAACTCGGTTTGAGGGCAGCAATGTGTTGTACAGTGCCATGTCTCCAAGAGCATCCATAGACCTTTCCCGGGGCTCCCTGAGCTGTGTTTCAGTCTCCTCCATTCTCATATGACCATGAGAAGCTAAAAATAGGGTCTTTACCCTTTGGAGACACTTCCTAATTCCTAATTAACTAATCCTTCTTCTGCTTCCAGGAAGGATTCACCTGAGGTGATTTTCTCCTTGCAAAGAGGAGGGAGCAGCCCATTACTGCAGAGCAGCTCAGGGATCATCCCAGATGTGCTCCAGGGCAATGTCCTAGGCAGGTATTGCATATTTAGCTTTAAAAGCTCCATAAAGTTTCTGTGGGAGGAGGGCCTAAGAATGCAAATGGCAACTGGTTTCCCCTTATATAAATTATTAACATCTCAAAAGTCCCTTAAAAATCTTGTAGCAATTTCCGGGTCAAATTAATGTCAGCAGTTTAACCCAGAAAGTATCACAGAAACATGAGAACATATTTACCTGGAATTTGAAGCAGTTTCGCTGCCAACTACTAAACTCCAGGCTGTGCGCGGAAAAATCCTTCATGGAAGAATAGGCATCAGCAGCATACAGTTAAATGTACCTGCCCTACCTCTTCACCTTCCTAGTCAGAAACAACATATGATCTAATGAAGTTAAAGGGAAGTTTTTATGTACCTAAAGTATCCAACGATTCATTAAGTTGTGTTTTATTGAACATCGAGTACTTTCTACCTAGCAAATAAAAAAATCAGTGCAACAATTACTGTGAAAAATGCTGTGATACAGTTCATTTGGAAAATTTTAAGCTGTCACCACTTGCTAAAAAGAGCCAAATGACCACGTTTATAGTATATGCAATCCTAAATTGCAGCTCATATAGTTTCTGTAATAGCACTTCTTAGAAAAGAGACTGCATATTTATGGAAGTTTATTGAAAGGTTTATTTTCATTTTGAAAATGCTCACATTGAAAATGTCTGCATTTGCTTGGACCTGTATTTCTTGCGAATATTTCAGATTCTTCAACTCCTCTGCTTCCAGGTTCTTTATGGAATTCTAAAAGTCACAAGTACTGTATAACCCCTCCATGTATGTAATATATAGGAAGAGGATTTGCTGTAGAAATGGATTGCATGCAGACTGGGGCTGGATTGAACACACAGAATGAAGGTAAAGAAACCAAATTAAATATGTCATTTGCCACAGTGGAAACTCTATAGTGTGCATTTATTCATTTTTAATTATACAGCTAGTGGAAATTATGCCATTCAGCAGAGACAAATTAGGCTTCAGATGGAAAGCATAATTCGGGTCAAGTAAGTAGCTGAAGGAAAAAAAAACGATATAATTAAATATTGCCATTTGCATTCTTAAGACTCAGATCTACTGGAGATTGCTTGAGATCCTATCCAGCCAGGACCAAAACATAGCATTTTTCCCAAATAGTTATATGGAAGAGGTTTTCAGATTCCTCCAGACACTGTGGAAGTCTCTGTTTTGATGTACTCCTGCACAACACCGCAGGCTGTTCTGTCCTTGGAACACTGCAAAATACCGATGTTCTATTCTGTGGTAAGTAAGCAAATTTATAGAAATATTCACGATAGAATCCTCTGGTTTCTTTGAGCATATTCTGCTGAGAATATGCAAGATCAGTGTTATGACAATTATTAAAACTTTAATGTTGAAAACAATTTCAAATAAATGAATTATTCCTAAACATACCGTAATGTTAATCCAAAAAAAGTAAATATATGTGAGGATATAATTATGTGATGATTATTGTTAAACAGTCTTTTTGTTTTTGGTGAGTGAAATGACTTTTTATCTATTATTATTTCATCACTCAGGCAGAAATAGAATATATTCTTTATTCAGAATAACAAGAGTTGATGTGTATGTTTTAAGTTAGATTCAAAATATGTCTTGCCATTAATAGGCTAAAGGCAGTAGTTTCCTTCCTATTCAGCATTTAACACCACGTTTACCCTTCTGATGTATGCTGTTAAATACCAATTGCCACAGCCTCCCCGGGACTGCCCAGAGAATTGCAGCCTGCAACTGCAGGCTGCTCAGCATTGGTTGTGTATTCTAGTTTGATCCTTTGCTAAACTAACTCAATATGTACTTGTCTGGTGGCTTAGGATATTGTTTGGAAGATACCCTTGAAATCAGAATGCTCGAGACAAAAACAGACGTAGCAACTACAGCAGCAGAGCTACTGTAAATGTCTCATTTGATACTTTGGCACGGTCTAAATATCTGGATTGCAAATGGTGATGTGAAGAAGGGACAGAGGATAGCAGAATATTTCATGAGAAACATGACTATGCTGTTCCTGCCCAGGGAAAATCATCCCATCTCTGAAATACACCCAGGATTTCTTTATAAAACTGAAATGGATTCAAGTCTATTCAAGTAATTATTAGTGACTGAAACTGTAAGGTAATAATTTAATAGACTTTTAATACTGTTCCTTACAGCTATAATGCTTTTTTACCTCTCTGCCAACCAAACCATTGAGAAGCAATTATTTTAATGTTCAGTTGTTATATAGCATGTTGTCTTATTAAAAGGCATGCTAAAAACACATTGTACCAATTTAGACTGTTGTACAGTGTGCACTGCTTTGTGTTTTAATCCCTTGTAATCTTTGCCGCATTTGTGAGATTTACTGTAAAACAGTAGTGGAAAAAAAATATGGAAGTTTTAAATAAATTTTCTCAGGTAAAATACACTGTTCACTGTATATAGCTTACAACCTGAAGACAATGCTCTTCTCAGTAGCTGTGCTCTGTCAACCTCTGTCCATTTCTGCGATCTTCATTTGAGAAGAGAGCTGGGTTCTTTCCCAGTCACGTCTCCTCTCCCCAAGCTTCCAGCTCTGCAGAAGCACATGTCTACAGAAAAACGATAGTATGATCAACCTCATCCCCTCCATGTGACCGTGCACCTCATTTGAACACATACCTCAGTGCACAAGCAGTAATGAAATAATTGCTTTGTTTTTCTAACAAATTCATGCTTTTCTTTTACACTACTTCGCAAAGCATAAAGATATTCCTCAAACATCGAGGAAAACGCACACTGCCACTATCTGCTTTCAAAACCATAAACTCAAGCACAGTGTAAGGCAAATACAACAAGGTCAGTTGTTTATCAGCAGCTCGGACCCGGGCAGTCAGTGCCGCTGCTCACAGAAGTGCCCTCGGGGGATGCAGGGATGGAGCCCGGGCCCGCAGCCACCACCCGGCTCTGCCGCCGCCCCCCGGCCGGCCCCGGCCCGGCCGCTGTGTTACAGTGACTCCAAGTGGATTTGGGCAGATACTGCCGTGCCCGAGAAAGGAAAGGATACTTCGGGGCAGTCTGATTTGAACCAAGCTTCACTTTACTGCCTCCTTAAGCTCCTGTACAGCTTTATCCAGCAGTGGCGACACTGGTGTTATTGGCCTCACTCATCCGAAGTTTATGTTTACGTGCACACCTGCGCCGAGCCCTTAGATTCAGGTTATATGTAGAGAGAGATACAGACACAAAGAGGTTCTGAAATCTAGTTTTGTAAACTCTTAAACACATCTTTGTCTGTTGAGATTGTACACCAGGACTGGCTGTGGGAGGTGGCAGGCACAGGTATGCCTAGCTGTGAGCTGTCTGAAATCCCCTAAATACTCTACAGCATCTACAGTAACCAACTGCAAATTGTCATGAATTTGCCCCCTTAATTCATCTAGATACTTACTTCCCGAGATTTTCTGAAAGGAATGGCCCATACACCATCCTGATAGATGTCAAGGTGGTATCTAAGCTATTTTTTCCTGGATAATTTTTACTCCAAGATCTTACAGGAATGACATCTTTATAGAAAATGCCCACATTTTAAAGCAGAAAGGAATACCTTCCGCAGCCACCTGTGAAGGTAAACTCAGGTACTTCTCCAAATCATTTATTAATAAGTTTGTTATGATAAACAAGCAGTGAGCAACCTACAGAACTTCAAAAGATTTGCTGTGCTTTAAAATTCTTCTTTGGGCACTGCCAACCAAGTATTTATAGACAGAATGAATTTTTGGGAGCATCCTTTACTGTTCACACAGCATGCTGGGATTTGTATGTCCTCCTAGCCCCAGGTGAAGCGTATTATTCACCTAGCAAGCACTGCCTCTGTCAACATTTGTAATTAAAGCTGCAGGTGTTTGTGTTAGGCAGCTGCCTGCCACCCTTTCATAGACCTGCACCCAAATCCAGATCTGCACAACAGAGTTTTCCAAGGGGAACGTACACCTGGCAGCAAGACATCACAGCCAGATATGAGCTACCTCTCCCGGGCTGGGGAACCTCTGGAGGAACAGGCAATATGCCCCTGGGGGTCCTTACCCATCCACCACTGCCATCAGGATAGCAGTGCTGGCCATCAAATGTTTCTCTGAGGGGTGCTCATTACAAAAAACTAAGTGGTGCATCTGCATTCTCTGCCTTTTGCCCTTGTGCAAAACAGGTATGAATAATTTCAAAGGCCTGGAAAATTCTGATATGGGAGAGCTTTAGGTGCCCTCTGCACAGGTGTAAAATACACCTCATACAACTGATCTGTCAGCTGCACTATGCAGTCCAGGTTTCTTCAGGTTTTTGCTTATAAACATGTTTCAGGAAGAATTTTAGGCACAGTCAACACCCACCTCCCAGTCTTCCAATGTAAGAGCAAGAGTGTGTCTCCAGTAAATTGCTGGAACCTAATAAAAAGGCTAAATCATTCCATGGAGCCCAGCTTGACTCATTTAAAACAGAAAACAACTCGCAGGGCTGCTACTGCTCCATAGTAAGCAGCCATTATTAAGCGAATTCTCAGGGGCAAACTCGGTTGCGGTTGGTCAGTCATTTAAATATTCCTATTCGGCTGCCTTCATGCTGTCCAGGACATGAAGCAAATGAAGCCTGGCTGTTACCCAGATGATCCACGATGTTGTGACCAGATGGAACTTCACTTACAACATGTGTAGGTGCCTGCTGGACAATAAACAGGCTTCCACTGTCTTTTGCTCTGATGAACTCAAGGGGATTACTGGCAGGTTAAAACAATCACAGCCCCTAAAAGATTTTTTTTTTTTTTTTTTTTAGTTTATGCCAGACGAACAGAACAGCAACAGCAAAAACAAAAGGTTAAATGGATGTTTATTTTTTGTATTAGTGCTGATTTCCAGTTTTTCCACTTAACCTGGAACCAGCAAAAAAACCAGACTGCTGTATCTTTGCCCTTATGTTTGTGTTTGGTTTTTTTGGTTTTTTTAATCTTGGAAATGTTTTGATAGCTGCAAATACAGTTTACAGATAAAACAAAAAATGTTTATGGCCTCATTTCCATTTGAGGAAGAGTGCTTGGGTATGCGCACAAATGAGTGACAGGCCCCCCCTCACTCCCATGTGTACTTCTGCACAAGTGGTAATCCTCTCTTCCAAAAGCTTGAAAATTAATTGGAAAACTTATATTAATTGGAAAACATTAAATACCACGTGAATTCTTACAAATATCATGAAAATAAAAAAACAGAAATAGAAGGAATAAAGAGATTCTAGCTTCCCCCTAGGAAAGCTGCAAGGCAAGCTCTACTCTTGCTACTCAGCAGAAATTTGAGAAAAGGCAGAGACATGCACATACACACATATACACATTGGAACTCTTCCAGTGGCAGGAAAAGTCTTATTAGACACCAGAGAAGATGCAGATCCATGGCCAAACAAACTACAATGGCCCTACTGCGCTGTTTCTCAGACACATTAGAGAATCACAGCACCATTTAGGTTGGAAAAGACCTCTAAGATCAAGTCTAACCTTTGGCAGATCACCACCTTGTGAACTAGACCATGACATCCAGTCATTTCTTGAACACCTCCAAGGATGGGGACTCTACCACCTCCCTGGGAAGCCTATTCCAATGCTTAACAACCATTTCCAGGGTTGTTCCATCAGAAATTCTTCCTGATGTCTATCTAACCTGAACCTTCTCTGGTGTAGCCTGGGGCTATGTTCTCTTGTCCTGTCACTGGTTGCCTGGGAGAAGAGGTCAAACCCCACCTGACTACAGCCTCCTTTCAGGCAGTTGTAGAGAGTGATCAGGTCCCCCCTGAGCCTCCTCTTCTCCAGGCTAAACACCCCCAACTCCCTCAGCTGCTCCTCATAGTACTTGTGCTCCAGACCCTTCACCAGCTCCGCTGCACTTCTCTGGACTTGCTCCAGGACCTCAATGTCTTTATTATAGTGAGTGGCACAAAAGTAGACAGAGGATTCAAGGTGTGGCCTCACCAGTACCGAGTACAGAGGAACAGTCACTGCCCTAATCCTGCTGGGCACACTATTCCTGATACAGGCCAGGACACCATGGGCCTTCTTGGCCACCTGGGCACACACTGGATCATGTTCAGACACTTTCAACCAGCACCCCCAGGTCCTTTTCTGCTGGGCAGCTGCTCCGCCCCCAGCCTGTAGCACTGCCTGGGGTTGTTGCAACCCAAGGGCAGGACCCAGTACCTGGCCTTGTTGAATCTCATACAGTTGGCCTTGGCCCACTGATCCAGCCTGTCTAGATCCCTGTGCTGAGCCTTCCTACCCTCCAG
>VZTF01009711.1:0-148343 GCA_013397755.1 Cnemophilus loriae
CATGATTTAGTTGAGGTGTTAGGCATGGGATGGACTCGATGATATTAAGAGGTCTTTTCCAACCTGGTGATTCTGTGATTCTGTGAAAACTGAATATGATGGTTCTGGATATGAAATTCTGTCTTCATTTATTTCCTAATTAATAACATTAGCAGAAAATGGCTCTTTAAAATGTCCTTTATTTTAAAATATATTTACAAATCAAGTTTCTCATGTGTATTTGTAAATTAAAGAATACAGGGAAGGGGTACTACATTTAAATAAATTTATAATAATTAAATTATTCATGTAAATGCACGTCAGCTAAACTACTATATGAAACATATCCACACCAAAATTTTAGCTTACTTTTTGGAGAGAAAGTACTGAAAGTGTAAAAATATACATGTTAGTATTTGGATTATGTATTTAAATAAAGAAATGTTCAGTTGGATTTTTTCATTTATGTATTTAACAGTAAAACATTTTGATATCAACAGTTCTAGAAAAAAATATCAGGACAAGTTATCACAAACAATAGAAATACAACTGAAAATTTTATCAGATTCGACCACACTTGAATATGTATATTTTAATACAGCAAAGAACTTTGGAAAATTGAACACGCTTTTAATGATTTGGGATTTTTTTGTGCAATAAATGATATTAAAAGAATTCATTTTAAGATTAAAAATATCAATTCCTCTCTAGAAATCCAATTCGAAAACCAAGCTTTTCTTGTGTAAAGAGGCTACAGAGAGAAGTCGTCATATCTTCTTCAATGGTTTACTAGCCTCCTAAAATGCATCTCATTAGGGTTAATCTGATAGAGTGAAAAGGAGTCTTTTCTCTGAAATGACAGAAGTAAAGAAGATTGAAATATTTATGCCTCCTCTTATATTTAGGGCACTTTAAAACACAGCTTTCTCAGAAAAAGGTCCCCTCCTTACAGAAAGATTGACAAGGAAAACGTTGCACAGAAATGCAACAAAAGGCAACACTAACTATTATGAGAAAAAGAATTATTCCAATGGCAAATTTGAATTTTCCTTAAACAGGTTTTATAGACATGCAATTTTAAAGGTGGAAACATATCCAATTTCAATAAAGCAAGTTGCTCAGAAGTTAAATGACTAAATATTTTTCCATCCTTGTAAGACTTACTGCATTACTGTTGGCTTTAAAACACAGGTGTTCCCTGTCTGTACTGCTGCGTTACATCCAGAGGCTGCAGGGCTCTTCCTCATTTCTGGTGTTGAGGTGGGACTGCCTTGCTGACCGTGATGCGGCCACACATTGCTGTCACTTCTTGCTGGCACTGCTGCTGTCCAAGAGACTGTGGAGGAGGACACAGTGTATTCCAGCATACCCTGCCCTCCCATTTGTATATGTCCACGCTCAAGTTAGAAATGTTTCAGCTGGGTTTATTTTCTGGTTGCCAAAGGCTTAGGAGAAATCCAGCTAGCATAGGACACATCCTCTGGAAGACAAGGCTGTTTCAGCTAGGCTGTCTCCAGGTCCTGAGCTACCTTTTATGTAGCTTGCCCAGGTATCTCTGTGCTTCACCAGAGGCAGAGAAAATTTACACAGGATGGAAGTAAACATGATGAAGAAAGTAGGCTTTTCCATTACTGGTTTGCCTTGAACTGCCTTTGTTTAACAGATTTCTGTAGTGGAACGATATCAGGGGGTCAAACACACTGAGTCTTACACCACAGAAATCACAGGCCAGGTGTCTAAGCTCGTCTAAGATCAAATTCTCTGTGTTCAGTGTTCTTATTGGCAGAAGAGCATTGATGCAGATATAATACATGGCTAAATATATTTCTGTATCATGTTCATCCATTACTCCATAGGCTGTTTTCCTACTGCAGATAATTTTACAGTTCCCACATAGGAGTGACAAATGGGTTTATGGAGGGTTTTTTTTATATCTGCCAACCAAAAGATATTTACTAATCCTATTTCTCTGAAATAAATCATGTAGCTTACGGTTAAAATGAGTTTAAAAAAGGCTAGAAACATTTGTGAATTTCCTATCTGTTGCAGCAGTTGTCTGACTCTATCTCCTTTGTCATTTGTTATAAAACCTCTGGAAAGACCTTGAAAGGTGAGATAGGTTTTAGGCTGGGGGATGTTTTCTTGCTTTTTCTCTTTTTTTTTGCAAGTTTGATAGTATATTTGATGCTTATGTGATCTTTATTAACAATGGGGATGCTGAACACAAATTTTATCCAGAAAAAGCTATGTGATGTTTTCTGCAGTCATCATTATGACAAGCTCCATCACAAGTCAAAAGATAAGTTTTTGTTGCCTGTGTACATTTACCTAGACTAAATTTCACATTTTCTTCACTTGGCTTATTTCCAGTATGATTGTTATGGACTAGAGTGGAAGTCGCAGCTTTGTGTGGATGATGAAATGAGGCATTTGACTGGGAGCAGAAGACCTGTGGTGTATTAATGGCTCAATTTATCCTGCTTCTTCAATATATTTAATTGATTACGGGTTTTTTTGAAAGGAAATTAACATATCTGCGGCAGGTAATTTGGCTGGGTATATTGTGACAGGACACTGTCCTCAGTAAGAATGCAATAACACTTCAAATAGTTGGAATTACTGTAATTTCATTCCATTACTGTGCATTAAAAACTGATATTAATTTGCTACTGCTAGCATCTGTGCTATTTACTTAGATCTTTTGTATACTGAAATTAACACCAGACAAGAGGAGACTAAATTTTAAAACCATGGACAATACACTTTCAGATTTTTTGAAGGTTTTTGTCAGTTAAGTCATGTGATGAAATATTTGGTATTAAAATTAAATGTGTAATAATGTGCATTTCAAAGCTGTAAATCAAGTTAAACCCAGAAAAATAAATACAAGATTAAATCACTTGAAGGCATCTATTTTAGTCTTTTGCCTGAAGTCACTAGTGTGAAAAGCTATATCCCGCTCTCTTTAACCTGCTTTTTCTTTAATTATCATTATTGCAAATCTTTCAAAAAGGTGTAAAATATACTTTTGTAAACCACTCCTTTTCTTTGTTTCAGTTCCTCAGCTGTAAAAGATAATAACTTACATCATTAAGAAGTTTTGTTCAGATGAAACAATAAAATTCTGAAGTATCAGACATTTTTAAATATTATAAACAAAATCATAAATATTAACATTTATTATGGGAATTTTAGTTTCGTAGAAGCATGCAATGAGTCATGCCACAAAGACTTCCAAAGGACGAAACAAAACCAATAAAAAAATGAAGAAATTTGTGTGAAACTGTGATCATCTAAATTATTATACTAAATACATCAGTGAAGAAAAGATGCCTGTATGTCTTTCCAAAATGCTTTAAAATGGTAATTTCATCTTCAGAGATATGTCTTGATCTGTCAACCAAAGCTGAACCTAATATTGTAAAATAAATTTTGCCATGATTTCAGATTGTCTTCAGGAAGATATATTCTTTGGTGAATGCATTTTGCCTAATACAAAGAAAGTAAAAGTAAAAAGATGTGTTTGTGTTATATATAGTAGCTAGTGCAGGCAAATTGACATAATGAAAACTTTGTCACTGTTAACAAAGTGAATATTGATCGTGGTAGTCATTAAAATGCGATATAATTTTTCAAACATTTATTTTTTTCTGGAAGAGTGTTTTGCAAATAAATAATTTGCCACTGTTTTTACATTTTCCTCAGTAGTACATGATACAAACAAATCAGCTTATTTAAACATCAATAAACAGTGCATTATGAAGAATGTCTCAGATGTACTGTTAAATTTAGGATAAAATTACCAAAAAAGATACTATTGTATTTACTTCATTGTCTTGTCAAGAGGCATTGGCTTACAGTGTTACTATTAAACCATAACAATGGCTTAAGATTTAGTTTGGCACTTCCTACTTTTCCAAAAGTTATCAATTAAATTAATTTCAAATTGTTATTGAAAAATATGGGAAGATTTTATTAAGATGATTTTTTTACTAATGTGTTTAACTGCATCAGTATTCCCAGAGAACTTCTTACTTAGACATCCATTTAAGAGTATTCCATGAAAGCTGACCATACCTTGGAGGCAGGCAAATTTGGGATGGATGTGTATCGCTATCACATCTGAGGAGAGTGATTTCACCACAGTTGCTGGTTCAACAGAATGACATCTTTTACCTCCCTTGTTTGACAGCTTCTCTGCAACTAATCAGCTACAAGGTACTGATAGCATAGGGTTAAAATGTTTCAAATTGTAGTAGCAAGAGTAGGCCCCAAAGCAATATGGACATTCTGTTCAGGCAGGTCTGCACCTGTGTACTGAATGTTCATTTAGGGGGGGGCAGTAAGAAGTTAAGATAGGTGAGTTAATTGTGTGACTGCACCTGGAAAAGGGGGTTTCAAGTTATGCTTGGGTTGCTTGGGTAAAAACAAGTTATGCTTGGGATGCTTGGGTAAAAACAATAATGAATAGATGATTGTTCAGGGGTTTCGAAAATCATGATCGGGTAAATGATTAATATATGATTATATAACGGAAAGGTATATAATGTAAGCACCTGAAAATCATGTGGGGATTGATTTGGGTTTGTACCCCTCTCCCCCGGCGCCGCAATAAAAAGCACCTTGCATATAACCCGCGTGGTTATGTGTTTCTACGCTAACAGTACCACCAAGCTCCCTCTTCTGCGAGGATTCCAAGAGAGCCCTGCCGCAGTGCCTCCACTCCACTTTGTTTTCATCCTACTTCACCATGTACTTGTGCGGGAAGTTGGGCATGCTAACCGGATTTCATCCCAGGAGTAGCAACTACATTTCTACCTGTCATTTCCATACTGTGTCTATAAATTTCCACTCTATTTCATCCCCCTTAGCGTTCATTCTGTGGGAGGAGTTGGGCATGCTGACCACAATTTCTTTCTGCTAAAATGTAATGTTCCAGTTTCCTTTAATTTTACTCTCAGTCTTTTTTCCCACATAATGATACTTATTTGCGAAGGCTGGGTGGAGAAAAGTGCAAAGAAAAAAGATGGAGGTAAACAAGTTGATATGCTGAGTTAATGCTATAGGTGAATTAATGTCAGAAAGGACAAATAGTTAATAATTGCTTAAATATAAAACTCAGTTCTTATAACTGCATTTTAGTTAATAGATCTTGTGGAAGAAACAATGATTTTTGCACATTTTTATACTAATTTATTTCCATTTTGCATTTTTTAAAATACAAACACTTTATTCTCATGTGTAAACATAGCTCTGGGAATTCATGTATTTCACAGGTAATGGAGGAAAACCGGAGACCTGCTATGGCAAGACAAGCTACCAGAAGGATACCCTAGGCAGAGGAACTACTCTCACAAGCATTTAGTTCTGCTATGCATCTGCTCAAGAAGAATGGCAGCTTGGGTCGTCAAAGGAGCACTCTTCTTTTGCCTCAAGATACAGACACATAAGAAAAAGGTGAATTTGTTCCAGTATATCGGTCATCTTCTCCTTTTTTTTTCTTTTTTTTTTTCTTTTTTTTTTCTTTTTTTTTTTTCCTNNTTTTTTTCTCTTTTTTTTCCTTTTTTTTCTTTTTTTTTTTCTAGTTTTGTTTTGTTTGGTTTAGTTTGGTTTGATTTGGTTTTGGGGTTTTTTTTCATTTTCTCTTTTCTTTTTTCTTTTTCCTGATAGTAGGTGAGCAGTTTCTCTGCTGTCTAAGATTTCTACGAATTGATGTTTAGGAAGTTACCACTAGTTTATTCCATATGAGATTTCTTTATGAAATCACTATTTCTAAACTATTTTGTGACTAATACAGGTATTTTTCTGATTTAAAAACAGATGAACATATGGCTGCTTTGATTTATACTTCAAGTTGTTAAATGTCAAATGTAGAGCAAAAGCAGAACTGAAATAGGCAGAGTAGAACTTTAAGTTCAAAGATCTCAAACTTTCTGCAGCAGTGGCTTGTCCTCCACATGTAAAATGATCCCTCACTCTCTATCCTAAATCTAGCAAGTTACACAAACTCTAAATAAAATCCAGCTCTTTCCCCTTAGCTTTTCATTGTACCAATATGATGATATGCACAGAACACCCAAATCCACAATACCACTTTCATAGTGCAAAGATCTTGCAACAGATTTCTGAAAGGGTTGTGAAACAATGACTGCTAAGCAAAACGAAAACTATATGATCATACTTTCTCAGAATACCATCACTGAAAAGGACCTCTTTAGCATGCAGAAATGCACAGAAATTAATCTTATTCTAGGTGCAAAACTACGCCGTGAAGATAGTGGAGTTCCTGCCAAGACATATCGAATGTATTTTGCAAAGCAGAAGAGCGTGCACACAGAGAAGGAAAATGAAAATTGTAACTTTAACTGATCTAAAACTATTAACAGAGTTCCAGCAAACTAAAATCTAATGGTTTGGATGCTTCAGGAAAAATCAGTCCAAGACTTCAAAAAATAAACAACTACATTTTTGGGGAGTTTTGGTAGTTCCAGTTGAATGCAGATCACTGTTACTGAAGGACAGGTCATTTCTGCTGCCAGATTCCATGGTCAAGATAGCAGAAGAAGAAACACAAAAATGGAATGGGAATGCAATTTCCACAAAACAAAAGCACACAACAGGCATCTTCAGATACAGTCCTAAATGGTGATTTAATAATTGCCTGCATCCAGCAATTGTTGAGAAAGAGATTAAATCCTTAATTCTCGAGTGATACCACAGTTTAAATATCAATATTACCATTGAGAAAGATGCACTTATTAAAAGGGGTTATGGTAAAGTGAATGAGAAATAAACATCAGCCTCAAGGAACCTTTCACTGCATTTCAGTTTCCCCCTTTCTCATGTCAAGTACGAAGGTCTATTCTGTTGTTTGATATCTCTCACTAGGATGTTGCACTGTGCTCCAGATTTCAGGGAGTCAGACTGCTAAGGCAAATAAAGAACCATGTAACAACTCTTTAATTGTTTTAACTCAGTTGATAAATATATTTAAAAGAAAATAGCACACAAGTTTTCCACAATTTTGCATTTCAAGGAAACTCATTGCAAATAATAAGTTTTACGCTAAAAGGCTCTTGTGAGTCTGTCACTCTCATTAGGTCCTGTGATATTTTCAGACTATATTTTAGTTACACATTACTTTTTACACAGATACTTTAAGGGAACAAAAAAGTCTCAGGGTAAAAAAACTCTCAGAGTAAAAAGTAATTCTTTCCTTCCTGAGAGTCCTAATAAATACCTACCATGTTTATAGCATGTTACCAAACTAACATAACTAATTTTGAAATTTGGTTCCTTCACTCTTTTTTTCTTTTCTTTTTCAGGTTGCTCAGAGAGATTTTAATGCTAGTTCTGTATTCTGTATTTAAATCATGAGCGTGAGCGCTTCACAATACAACAGAGCTGCGTAGATTAAAAGTTCCATAAAGCTGGACACAGCCATAGCTAGCAAATTGTCAGAGAAGGTGGATCAGAAAGCATTCAAGTGACCTTGTTTTGAAGCAAAGTAGAAAATATTAAGGAAAATAAGAAAAAGGAAAAGAGTCAAATGGCAGTTAAGAATCTGGTTTCTCAGCTATAGGGAACTCAGGGTCTGCTGCATATCTTCTTGTTTTAATTGTTGCCTGCACAAGGTGTTCAGATGTCAGAGATGAAATTTATACATGTTCGGTATATTTCTCCTCCCCCACTCAGGGATAAATTAGGGCTTTGGTCAGCCTCAAAAGGAAACTTTTATCTACCCTAATTATCAACACTGGGAATATGTCTCACCCTGACCATCACCAAGGAAAGACTTTTTTTATATCCCACTAGCCAAGAATTCTGGCACATTGCAGTGAGAAGTGTTAAAACCCAAAATTTTCTGGGCTTATATAACTGCCCTCCCAGATGCCAGCGTCAGACTTTCACCTCACTTTGGCAACACCCCTCATCAATTTGTACCTGCCCCTGTTAACAGGGTTATGTCAAAGCAGGCAGAGAGTTCAGCAGACTTATCTACATCACTGCATCAGAGCCTCATCTAAGCTGCAACCAAGAGCTCAATCCTGAATTGTCATAAACAGGCTCATCTTTACCGAAAAAGAAAGTCTCCAAATAACTGAAGTCCCTCCATTTCATAAGTGACATATCCCTTCCATGATGCAGTGATGACACAAAGAATCTAGCAATTAGTATTTATTAGGTTTTGTTTTGTCTTTGATAAACATATTTAACACTTTGCCAAGAGGAATCTTGCCTAAGTGTCTTGGCAAGTGCATAGAAATCAAGTAATATGTAGATTGACATTAAAGGCAGCATCCTACTGCAGAGATGAAGATTGCTTGTAAATGTGCTTGTCAAAAGTTCATTTTTTACAATCTTGAACACTTCTTAGCAAGTGACTGTTGAGAACAAGATATTACATTTCAGCAAGACAAATCAGAAGGCGAAAGTGACTTTTAATGATTCAAGTACATTTTCAGCATACTAGGATGATGGCACTCATAAAGTATGTCTATAAAGAAATATCTTTGTGTAATGGAGCTTTAGATCTTAGTGTTGTACAATGTATCTGGATTTGCCTTCCACCTCCTGAATCTTACTGCATGTTGAGCTATCTAGACAATAATCTAAAGAAAATCATTCGTAGCTCATCATTCTGCCCATGTCCTCATTCCCTTCCCTGTCTTTTCAATAAATTACTTAAGCGGTTTATTACTCATGGGCTTTCTAACGTATAAGAGACAAAATGTAGAGGGAGTATATTAAAGTAAGGCCTCAGGATAAAAAGAAAAAGGTAGAGCCTGGAGCTTCATCACAGAATGAGTTCAGGTTGCGTAAAGCCTTATGTTGCTAGTATCTTTCTAGTACCTTATGAGACGCTACCTCTCTTGTTCGGGGGCTGTGTGGGAGTGATGCAATCATGTTTCGGGGCTGGGGAAAGGAGAACACTACCCTACTGGCTTACAAGCCCATAAGACTTTCAATAACAGCGTCTCTTGATGGCTTCTGCACAAACTCAGCCATATTGGGTGACTGTCATCCATCATACCATGGTTCAATGTGCTATTTGAATGCCACCTCTGCCCTCTGGAGAACCCACCCCCCTCCCCAGAGGGCAGGAATCTATACTCAGGGCTTAAACAAGACCAAAGTTTCTTCGACTCTTAAGGTGTGTATTCGGGTCACAGTTAAGCTATTAATGTTCTTTTCATTCTACAGGTGACAAATTATCCTTTTAATTTGCAAAAGAATGATATACGTGTTTTGTAATTTTTTTATATCCTTTTTACTTAAAAAAAACCAAAACAAACAAAAAGAAAAAAAAAACCTAAAAAAAATTGTACTAGGTGTCACAGTCTTATAAGTTATTCAGAGAGGGAATTCCATGACAGATTATTGTCACTGACTAGCATGTGAGCCCAGCTGTCAAAAGCAGACATTTAGGGACTGAAAGGGTGTGCACTACATATTTTCTATTTCGCTTTCATTTAAAATTGGGATAAAAGGAGAGAAGAAATACTTTGGCATCCCAAGCTACAATTTTGATTCCTAAGGGTGTTAAATTAAAAGAGAGAGAGATACAAGAACTTAGTTTCAAGAAAATTTTCTGGAGTAAAAGCCGGAACAAAAGTATACAAATATTGTTGACATCCCGTATGACATTTCTAAGATAGGTTTAATTCTGTCTGCATTTATAAAAAAATAATAATTTTTAAAAAGCTTGGTTTATTAATATTGAACGCATTTTCATATTCTCCCTTTTCCATAGCTGTGCAGGCAAGTCTTAGTTACATAGAAAAAGTAGATTCTTTAGCAGTTTTACTTCTGCATTAAAAGAGTTGTTTCCTGTTTGAAGGGAAGCAGAGAACAAAAGACTTAAGCAAGGCTCTAAGTATCTAATGAGCTTTTTCAAAATCTTTGCTATAAATACAAGAGACGAAGCTGTTCTCTAGTCTACTAGAGTATTATTAGATTCTTCAGATAGATTCTTTGGATTCATTTTAACTTAATTTTAATGACTCTCATTCATAAATATATCTTAGTAGTAAATTCATTTTATTATGATCCAAAGCTGTACTGTGCACAAGAGAAGCTGGATTAGGTTGTATGCCTCAACAATCTTCCACCAGCTGCTTAATATAGCACTGTGTATATGTAGTTTAGGGGGGTTTATGCCACTTTTAAAAAAAAAAAAAAACATTCAAAATGCATATTTTATTCTTTGGAAATGTAAAGAACTTTTAATGCAGCCTAATCAATTTTCTTTGTCTTTGTGTCCCTTTAATTTTCTTTTTCTCCCGTTGAGTTTCCATTATTTTTCTTATTGCTCTGCCCATGTCTTTTCACATATTATGTCCAAAGTCTTTTTTCCCGATTTACAAGCTTTTTTGCACCCTTCTATACCTTTTCTGAACAACTGCTTCAGTTGCTTCAGAGGACATGCAAAACCTTGAAAAAAACTGAAAAAAAACATTGCCATTAAAAAGCTTTGCTTAATCACTCTGGAAAAGTACCTTGCTGTCAGAAACAGATTATGATTAGTTTGTATGGTAATATTTTAAAAAACCAACCAACTAACCAACCAACCAACCAACCAACCAACCAATCAAACAAACAAACAAACAAACCAAAAAGCTGAAAATTTACAAAGAAAAAAACCTTAGAGTTAGAGTTCTTCAGATTTTCTGAGAAGCAAACCTGTTAAAAGGTTGACTTCATCGATGACACTTTCAGCATCACTCTGCATCAGAGACTATCTCAGAATAAATATGAATCTACACATGAATTGCTAAATTGAGAGAAAAACTCTCAGAGTAACCCGTATCTGTTCAATTTTAAATGAAGCAGTACACATAGTTTTAAAGACAAGCTTTTAAATTGGGTATAAGTGTATTCTTCATTCCTGCTTTATTTTAAAATCTCCATTGCCATACACTGTTGACTCAGGCTGTGTATTTGGTATTAAACGTACAAATCCCATAACTATACATTTCAAAGCTTGAATGGTGTGGTTCTAATAAGGCTGACACTGTAATCCTGTCTCTGATAGTCCACAAATGACATTGCAATATTTATTATTATAGGGAAACCAGCATTTATTCATTTGCCTCTCAGTTTTAACAACTAGGCAAGTATATAGAATAATTTTATTATAATGTTTATCTCAGTAGTTTAACAAGAAAACAGATGAAATATTCAACAAGTAGAGGCATAGCTAAATTACGAAGTAGTACTGTGAGCATTATTTAGAAGTAAGGATTTAAGAATATAACTCCTATACACATCTGGCCTCAATACTGCATTTCTTACTGTGCTGGGAATTAGAAATAAATGTGAGAGCAAAGAGGTGTCTGTTGTTAACTCTTATACGCTAATCTGTCTGCATCACTATAGCATTATGAAGGATTTAACTTTCAGTTAAATTGTTGCTGAGATATCACCGCTTTCATTATCAGCTTGGATTTTTCATACTCACTTAACAATGCATGCAAATCAATTTCGCTGGCTGCTAAGCCTTTCATGTGGAATTCTTTGTCATTTTGCAGGCCCATCAAGAATCCTCTGTAGCTCAACTCTATTGAAAGACAGAAGGTGGATGAAAGGCAAATTAAGAGAAAGAAATAATCACAAATTTTTTCACAAAAGTGCTCACTACTTCTCCAACAGATCTCTAAAAAATTAGGAATAAAAAGTGGATATATTAATAATTTTTATCTTTACTGGCTGTTAGAAAGTAAGGGTATTAGTTGTTGATCTCAAGATATCCTCTGTTCCCACTTGCCATCTGTGAAAGGCAAGTTAGAGAAAGTCTGAACCACCTGAAACAATAGAAACACTCCAAATTTCTTCAGGTACAAAGACGTAATACAAAATTCATTCAAATTTCAGCTGCATTGAAAATGATTTCCAAAACAATAAATCGAACACTGAATTTATATGATCAGTAAGGATTATTTTTAATTATTTGAATTTATATGCCTATGACTTAGAGAAGGAAAGGGTGAAACTGCAAGACCTGTGTCATAAAGAAAATACAGTTTAGCATAATCTTTACTGTCTCCCTTTTAAAATTGCATTCTTAGCAGCAAATGTTTCCTTACTATTAAAAAAAACTACTTCAAAATGAGTATATTTTATGAAGTCTGTATTTAATTTAATCCTGATTCACAGACAAACAATGTGCATTCAATAAATATGTATGTTATCTGGTCTAAAAATACTTGTCAAAGAAAATAACCTGTGATTCCTTTCTGAAAAATCAGCCTCCTACTACTTTGATCCTAAATAAGGTGCACATGTATAATCTTGCATAGTCATTAACTATGAGGTGGAGATTTGCAATTTACATTTCTATTTTTATTTAAGCATAAAGTATTTTTGTCTTTCCATTTTGATTGCTTTGTTTTCAAAATCAGTTATCTGATACTAGAAAACTATTTGATTTTTATCCAGATAAAAAGCCATTTCAAACTTCATTGAGCTATTGACCACATCATTAGAGAAGGAAAAAGATAAGAATATGATTTTCAGGTTTTTTTCTTTTCCCTATATTAATATTTTTTCAGGCTCTGTCAATTATATCAAAAGCACAGATTCACTTCTTGAGCTTTAGATTCAGCAATCATGACATAGGCATTATGAATCACATAGTGTCATGTGGTTACCTTGTTGACTCTCAGGCCTTGCATGCAAAAAGGAAAATAACTTTTCCATGCTGCCTGTCATTATGTGCATTATCACGCCACCGTATCTCCTTTGGTACTGGTATGTACCTGTCTGGTGTCTCTAAACACTGTGGTGTCATTCCACCAATTCGCAGCTCAGAAACATGTTGAATATGTTGCCAGTTTCACAGATTCGACTTTCTTTCTCTACAAGGTCATTACCTTCTTTTTTTTTAATAAACATGAAATAATAATGTTTTCAATATACAACTGGAAGTGTTGGTCAGCAAGGCTGGCTTAGTGTATCATCTCCTATGGTGCGGGGAGCCAAAAGTGCCCTACAAAGGTAAGCCCATCAGGCAATTTCAATCTGCTGCTCTCATGCTCCATTTGCAGTCTACGAGATAACAATTCCTAAAAGAAGGGCTATCTTATTAAATTTAATCATCTACGTTAGCTGATAAATGCCCTTCCACCTGACCTTAACAGGAAAATTAATTTTGTTCTGCATCTCTTTTTAGTGAACAGACAACTCCAAATTCTTTATTCAAGAGATCTAACTTGGAGAATCTGTATCTGTTAATAAAAATACAACCTTTGAAAACTTTTGGATGAAAAATCCCTAGTACTTATACTGTATAGATGAGTTCGTTTTTTAAATTAAAAAACATATATACACATCTGAAACAAGTTTTCCTTCATATATATATATGTGTGTGTGTGTATGTATGTATGTATTTATGTATGAGAGAAACAGTCTTGAAAGCTCTTGAATTTGATAGCTTAAAATCTATTTGGTGTGTCACCTGGATGACAATGAACTTGATCTGTTTCACAATTCTGCCAAGAAAGTTTTGCTCTGTTTTAATCAGTTCACTTTGTAAGTAGACACGGGAACAAAAGAGTAATGTATACAGTCATAGAAAAATCTTTGTTCTTCAACAGCTCTTCAGATAATTCAGATATCACCCACATGGAAAGTGTCTCCTGTTGAGCACAGGAAACAATTCCTGTTAGTTTCTGTACAGATATTTCTTTAGCTGACAGAAAAGGTGAATTGATTTCTTTTCTTCCTGAAGAGCTGTAATCAGAATGCACTTCTGAGTTGAATGAATATTAAAGTTTAAGGTATCTTAAAGGTCAGTTGAACTTCACTTTTTTTTGACACGTTCAAAATATTATTTACTCAAACTTTTCTGGTGTTTCCAGTTTGGAATTTCTCTTGGTGTTAGTGATTCTCCAGTGACATACTTCTGAAATGTGCCTTGGTCAGTGTGTGCTACATACAAACGGGGGTACAAAATATTTATTTCAATAGCCTCTCTGTGCCTTCCCTTACCAGGACACCCATCTAATTCAGCAGCGGCTCCATATTTTCCCTGGTATTCCTTTTGCTGTTGGTATACTTGTAAAAGCCCTTCTTGTTGTCCTTGATGCCCATTGTCAGACCCAATTCTAAGTGGGCCTTGGCCTTTGTCACATCTCTGCATGCTGTGATTATATTCCTATGGTCCTTCCATGTGTCCTGTCTACTGTCTACACCCTGTAAATATCTTTCTTCCAGCTGGGATTTCCTAGAAGCTTCCTGTTTGTCCATGCAGATTTTCAGCCCATTTTGTCCGATTTTTTTATAATGGGGATGCTCTGTTCTTGAGCTTGAAGGAAGGGATGCTTGAATATTGCCTAGTGCTCTCAGACTACCTTCTCTGCTAGAGTCCTATCCCTTGGGATACCTCCGAGCAGGTCTTTGAAGAGGCCAAATATAGCTCTCATGAAGTTCAGGGTTCTAGTCTTACTCACTGCTTTGCTTCATCCACACAGGAACCTGAGTTCCACTCTCTCATGAACACAACTTGACATGACTTTATGTATCCAAATTCAGGTTTAAGCTTTCTGGGTTTACACAACTTCTTCTATTGCCACTTGACTCAGTTACGAAGTTAAGCATAAGGAAGGCAGAGAAAGACACACAGTAGCCCAGTTGGTCCTTCACTTGTGTAAGCCGAGGCTCTTTCTACATTACCAGTAGTTTTCTATGCTGGCTTTTTAGTCTTTGCAGAGAAGTAATAAGCCATGCAAGGCCTGATTTGAGAGGTAATAATGACCTCCATTTTAAATTTTATACTTTGAGGTAGAATTTCCAACTCTGGTTCCATTTCAACAATTTTATTTTGTCTAGGATACCTTCAAACTTTAATGTGACTCTTTGAAAGCAACATCAAAATAAAGAAAGTGAAGATTTAAATTAGAAAATAATATTGTTCTGAAGATTAATTGACATATTGAACTGCACACAACTGAAGTAACAGAACAGCGTAATGATGCTAAAGATGTGAGATTAATTGCTCCCTCACATTCGTTTTTAATTAAGAGTAACAATTGAGCTGACAGGCTAATTATTATAGTTTTCCAGGTCTCTGCTATAATAACAGTCATAATGTAACTCGTCAATCAAAATATAACCCTTATAAGGCTTTTGCTCTTTAAAACTCCAACCCTATTTTGTCATTTAAAGGACAGTGACTCTTGATGGTCAGAGATCAAGGGCCCTTTGACAGCTGATCCTATCTTTTACATTTCAAGTAACAGCTTCAAAATTCAGAGTTGATTAATGAAAGAAACTTTCTAGATTAATTTTATAATTGTGATCTGGCAATGAAATTTGGAGCAGATGGCTGTTCTTAGCTTTTCCACTATTTAGAACTTTTTACAGATATGTATACAGAGGGTCCAGGACAGACATCTAGAGCAGCACTGGAACTACAGTTGGAGCTCCTGCATTTAATTGGACATGGTCTATGAATTTTGGGACAGAATCAATAACAATGTTCAACTTCAGATTTTTTTTTTTTTCACTTTTTATTTATTTATTTTTCTGTTGATTGGTTGGTTTGTAAATGAAAAAGGCTATTACCAGTAATGATTATAAGACAAGAAAGGAATTTTGGACACAGTTTAATCAATGGTGTCCACTTAGAAGAAAAAAGCAGAAAAAAGTATGAAAAGCACCTCAAAAGCCCTCATCCTCACAAGTCTAATTTTACTTCCATTACCACGAACAAGAAGCTTCCTAACGTCACCAAGCCAATTTAGGTTCAAGATGTGTAACATGTCCTTTCCAATTCAACACTTTGTATTTTTTTAAATCAATTATAAATTGTTCTTCCTTTGTTAGTAAATCTAAAAAAAATAAAATTCCACAGCCTCTTCTGTTTTTGTTTTAATGAAAAGGTCTGTGTATCACGAAGGACAAAAAATTTTCCTAAATCACAGTTTTTACCTGGATCTTGCATCGGAACATATGTGCCTAAGTGAAAAGAACCTTGAAATAGATAGACCGAACACTCTTTGTCATGTCAAGTAGTCCAAGTTGGAACCCATAGCCCGTAGCTGTGGTTAAACAAAAGAAAGATGGAGAGAGGAAAAAAATCAGCTATTTGCTCAGTGAAAAATTTCACCTACACTAGCACTTATCCATTAAAATCTTTGTATTTGCTTTTTCTTATTTTTATAAGTTTGATTGAAAGGAAAATACGGGTTTCTCCAACTTACAGGCTTAAGGCTGAAGCAAAGCCTGGTCACAATTATTAAAATATAATTTCACAGTAATGCATTTGCACATATGGTATGGTGAGAAACAGCCCATCTTTTTAGCTTGGTCTGTGAATTTATGAGCCTGTGGCCCTGTGCTCGCACTCTGAACTTAGTCAGAGCTAATTTTCAGCACAGCTGCTGGGTTTGTCTTTCTCGTATATATATTCTTCTCCTTCAGGCCTGTTCACTCTCCTTAGAGCTGAGTAACTAGACAATAGTGTCACCTTTATCTTACCTCAAATTTCCTTAGATGGCTGAACTCACAGTCCAAAGTTCCCCTCAGGAGGTACACTCAGGGAGGGGTGGGCTTTGGTGGTTGCAGCTTCTTTATACAGTTTTGCCATAATGGGCAAAAAGTGCTTCATGACAATGTTTAAGCCGTTAACCATTACAATTCAGTCTCTCACATGATGCTTGCTGATGTCATTGCCCAAGTTAATTCAAGGTTGCCCAAGACAGAGACATTATGAATTAATGTCCTTGCTCAAGCACACAAGGAATACTCTAAGAATGTCTAGGTTATCTGGCTGAGCCTGTTGAAGCATAGTGCAGTGAAAAATGCTTTAGACCCTTTGTCTACACAAAGCCACATGTTGCAATCCTTGGAACAGGCTTCAGAAGTTGGTTTGTCATGCTCTAGTTCTCCTTTGGCCAAAACACACAGTGCTGAAGTGCTATAGGCTTTTAGAGCATTGCTACTTTCGTCTTTCTCAATCAATATCTTTCATCTCATCTTGCCGAAGAATGTCTCTTTTTTTATCCCTATACCTTCTTTTGATGTCCAAACTTATCTTTCACCATTGCCTCAGAGAAATGATTTAGAAGAGCTTTCTCGGTTAGCCATTTTTATGTGGGTTAACTCTTTAATAAGGTTTTTTCTTATCTGTTGTATTGTTCTACTAATATTTTTCAGTAACAATAATATAAATTTTTTATATACAATTTTATTAAATCTATTCTATATTCTTTCTCAGCATGGCATCAATCTTAATTTACTACATACTGCTGTTTGATTGCCTGTTTTGCTGGAGAAATATTTAGACAACAATTAAAATACAATCCTTGATTAATTCATTGGGAAAATACAATAGAGGAGAGTTTTTTTGTTTGTTTGGGTTTTTTGTTAGCATTTGTTCCTTGCAGTGTTCTCCTTTTAAAATCTTAGGTTGCTATCACACAAAATCTAAAAGATGACAGAATCAAACCACTCAATAAATGGTGACTAGAAGGCAGTATAGGAACTTTAGTTTCAGCAGCAGATCTGTGCAGTTTGCTTTTAAAGATTTAATTCATATAATGCAAGTCAGAATGAAGAAATCAGGCCTGGCCTTAGCCCTGTTCTTCAGAATAACATGGAAAATACTTACAGAGTAACTTTCTTCACCTTTGTTCTGTATTTTCCTTGATTTGAAGACAGTATTTTGGTAATCAACTTGTGTTGACTTCATTTCTTCAGGTTCTTGTTTCTGATTGACTTCTCATCACTTTAACATTTGTTTCCATAACTGTTTTGCACACTCAGTTAGAGGTGAACATTGCAAGCTGCAAGCTTCCACCACCTGTGGGAGGAAATTTACCAAAGTTTGATAATCACTCAGTTTCTCTCCCAAGATTAGCAGCAGCAACAGGTGGTCATAAAACTGAAGGATGCCTAAGGAGACAGAGGTCATATTTCCCAAATGTTGCACAAGCACACAAGCAAGGACTGCAGTAAATGGAAGTGGCATGTAGGCATCTCTCACAGCACTAAAAAGCCTCACTTGCCAAACTGAAGTGGAGGGGTTTTTGTGTGTTTGTCGGGGTCTTTATTTTGAATGATTGCAGTGTGCAGTTTTTCCTTGTTGTTAGGTAGAACCCAATAATTCTTTTTCTGATGAAGTACATCATAAATAATTAACGGATTTCTAGGAATCAAAAACCCAATAAAGAATATATTTTATTTTCCTACTTATCTAAATCCTAAATCAGATATTTGCATCTAGACCTAATTTTGAGCAGGTCAATTTATTTATTTTTTTTTTTTTTTTTTAACCTCAAAGTGTTTCTTAACTTCTGGAATCAGTCCTCAAAAAGTCAGTAAAACCAAAATAACCTTTGGAAAAACTAGTAAAACCAGAAAAACCCATAGGGGAAAAAAATTCAAACCTTCAAATAAGTATAGACTGTATTTAAAACCTAATTCTAACACAACATTTTGTAGCCTTTTTAGAAAAGTCAGCATGATTTCTTTAACTTGACAAGTTTTAAGAAGCTGTTGCCAACAAATGCACAGAACAAATATAGCGAGATGGAGAGATTGCATTTTCTGCAAAATACCTAAATGCTTTCAGAGTTTTATACCTAAATACTTTTATAGCTTTATGTTTTAAAAACATTGTAAAATTAATGGAAAAGAGAACTAATCTCTTATGGGTTAAAATCTACGCAGATGAATGTTCTAAAACTACACTGGTACCTGACCTTTAAGTAACCAAAAGTAGGAGGGAATATGTAAGAGCTAATATGTAAGAGATAATAAGATAGCATAAGCACACGAAAAACCCAGAGATGAGACATTCATGAAGAGTATCACAAAACTGAAGCCAGGATGTGCTATATAAGTCTAATGGGGTAAAGACTGGAAGTCTGGATCTATATCAGCCACTGATGAACATGCACCCTGAGACCCAGTAACACATAACCTTTAGTAGGCAGACTAAACAGATTATGTCAGAGCTGAGTTAATCATACAGCAGCATTTGTGGAGATGCTGGGTAAAATGACAGTGCTTAGCAAATTTATCCTAAATAGCTGCTGCTGCTTAATGGCTTTCTTAGCAACAAAAGAACTTTTACGCAAAGGCCTTCCTGCACTGCAGAAACATAATACTCTGTGAAATTAACTTCTCCACTTTACAAAATGGCATTGTCATAGAATTTAAATTTCAGACTTGCAACTATAAGGATGTATGTACTCAGAGACATACAGATCAATATAGTACAAATTACCTGTCTTCTTAAACTTTTCCTGGTAATTTTATTCCTGGAACAAAATGCATGGCATAGATGAAAAATATGATCAGATGTTATCACATTACTTCTTTAGAAGAACTGTCTTTTAAGAAACTTTGCCAGCTGAATTAAAGATCGAAAAGTTATTTCTTCTCCAAAAATCAGAGTCCACATCCACTTAGGCATCCTGGGAAATACAGCTACTGGGGTGGATTTTGTAACAAGTCCAAGAAAATCAGACTTAAATAGCTATACTTCTAAGTACTTTCTCTGAAAATGTTTAAGTTATTCTCCTAAAGATTCTTTTATGCCTTGAATGGCTAGAAAATATACTATGTGCATTCTTATTTTGTTTATCGGAACTAAAAAAATTTCAGATTTCAGATTCCATCTTTAATTAAAAACCCCACAATGTATTGAAGCTTATACAAAGTTCTGAAGTACTCTCCTGAACAAAGAAAGACATTGCATTTAGTACAGGGAAAGATGCATCATATAATATGTATTATGAAATATCCATGTTCAGAAGTAAGGTGACTAAGGATTCATTCTTGTGCACAAGATGACAGAGTTAAAATTGGGTATTTAAAGATGTCATCAATGTAAACAGCTTATTCAATTTTAAATCATTTTCAAATAAATCGAGATGGTATGAAGCTGAGGTTATAGTGACAAAAGTTGAACTTGAAATTTTCTTACTTCTGAGTACTTTTGTCTGCCACCTCAATGAGGTTTTAACTCGTTTTTTAAATGAAATATTTTTACATAGTAAGAGATGTGTCTGTAATTAAGGGTGCACGGTAGTTTCCATTTCCACATGGTTTTATGTTGCTTTTAACTTTCAAAAAGGTATGCCAGCTAATTTTGCATTTGCTGTCTTTGCTTGCTGGTTGGGGGTGGTTGGTTGGTTGGTTGGTTTTTTTTTGGGAGGGATGGGGTTCACTGTTGGTTGGTTGGTTGGTTTTTTGTTGGGTTTTTTTTTGTTTGGGTTTTGAGGTTGTTTGTTGGTTTGTTTGTTTGTTTGTTTGTTTCTTTTCTTTCTTTCTTGTTTTTTAATTTTCTGAATTCTGAGGAGGAAAATTTAAAGTTAAGTCATTACTTAAAATTCTAACTTTTTAATGTTTTGCTACCTTTTGACCTAGAATACTATTCATACCTTATTACAATTTTTCTGAAATTGCTTTGAATCACTTCTGGACAGACTTAGAAACACACAGTATATGTAGCTCACTGACTGTAAGCATCAGTTATAATTATTTATCTGAGATATAGTACAAGGAGAGATTGGTATAAAGATACATTTTACCTTAGCATAAAATGAATAAACATATCTTTACCTCTGGATGAATTGGAAATATATTTTGGTCCAAAACTGGAAAAAAGCTTGAATTTTTGCCTCTGTTCACTAGTATTACTCCTGAACAGTTCTGTATGCAAAGTCCTTACTATGAAATATATTCTGGCTTAAAAATAATGGAGAAGAAAATGTTTTAGGTTTAAATGCATGAATATACTTTATTAGTTAAATACTACATTGTCAAAATAGTCCATGTAGCATATTCCTTAACATTAAACCTATACTGTGTTATATCAAGCAAGGACATTTATTCCACTTTTTAAAATATGCAATTCAGAATATCAAATTTACATGAAAATTATGATGCAGATACTATGGACTTATTGCTTATGTTATGCAAGTCTTTTTGCAAAATAATTAAAAATTATTTTAAAAGAATAAAGAAAACTAGTTATATCTGTCTTTTGAAAATACAGCTTTGAAAAATATTATTAGTAGAAAATATTTAAAACAGAAACTCTCTGAAAATATGCAGTGCTGTAGGATGACATCAGTGCTAGTGACACTGGATTCATTCTAGGGAGCAGATGGATTAAATTAGACAATTTTATTTTATCTCTGAAATCCAGTGGACAGACGAAGCTGAATTTCCATGCCAATTCATTTTTGTCTATAGCATTTTCAAAATTTCAGCATTTCTGCTTTTTAAATAAAGATTTGTTTTCCCATGGTAGAATTTTATATTCTGGGAATAACTTTTTATTTTTCTTCAATGGTTGCACAAAGAAAGCTTCTAACAACAAAATATCTGTTCAACTGGTATGACAATTGATACTGAAATAAATTAACAAGTGAAAATTTCCAACCTTTACGGTTGACTAAGCATTTGGAGGAATTTATGAAGAATAACATCTGGAATTAGGGAAATTTTAAAAAATTAAATCAATGAAAATAAAATATATATATACATTTTCACATCTTGAAATTATATGTGAGACAGGACTTCAATTTTCCTGTTTATCACAGAAGTTTGACTTAGTTTCACTATTCGTAAGAGAGGATACAGATGATAAGCAACTGTACAGTGATTCATGAGATCAGTGTTCTGTTTCCCTCTAGGGAACAGACAGCTCTTCAGATGTCAAAGATTTTTATCTGTGTCTGAAGTTTTAAAACTGTGATACCAATATTTAAAGCCTAAATAGTCAAAACAAACATTGAGTTACATTTATTCAGAATTTAATTCACACACTGGTGAGAAAGTACCTAGAGCACTAAATTACTTGAAATTAATTGAAAATTTCATTCAAGTTGTTTACTAGTTTCATGCAAATAAATTAAAAACACAACCTAAGCTAATAATTCAGGAAAGCTTAAATGAAACAATTTTGGCTTGAAATTTGTGGAGAATGCGTGCATGAAAACTGCAAGAATGCTATTAAAGTATTTACTTCATTTCATCTATATGCTAAGCAATTTTGTTAAATGTATTCATGACACAACTTAAAGAATCAAATTTTTTATACTCCTGATTCAGAAATGGATCAAGGGAAGTCTGTCTTTTCACAAGGATGACCTGAATGGAGAGTTTTCTTCAACTAGATTTCAATTTCAATAAGAAATTTTGGGCCTGCTATGGAAATTACCGTTTTATGAAGGAAATAAAATTTGGTGCTTACAGTTGGATCCCTTCCATTCTTAAAATGTATTTATGAACCTCAAATCTTTTGTCTGAACATCATTTTACCCTCAGAATCCTTGTGACAATCATATAGAAGTTAATTAAAAATGTTTTAATAAATGAAGGTGCAAAAATAGCCTTGTATCAAGAATTATTTTTGACGGTGAGTTACTTTGGCTCCAGTCATACACCCTATAAAAGGTGACAGGAGGAAAACTCAAGAAAAAGAGTATTGAGGACAGAGAAATTAGTGACTGTGGCCTTCTGAGCCCACGGAAAAATACATACCTGAGAGTGACTCAAGAAGTCAACTGCAAATTAGGTCATCCAGTTTTTAAATTGCAGTATAAAAAAGTGAAACTTTGCATCTTTCTGAGAATTGATAGAAGACATGATCATGAGAACAAGACTGCTAATGTCGAGTCATATTTACCCAATTTTTCATGTCTTCACAGAATGCTTCCAGGGAAAGGTATACATGAAAATAAAATGCGATAGCTCCTATTTATTTATTTATTTCAAATGCTCTTTTAAAAATCATTTATTAGATATGTGTACTTAGACCAAAAGAGTATTTTTGAAGGACTTTTGTTGCAAAATAATGTATTTAAGGCTTCACAATTTTTAAAATACTTGTACTAATATTTAAAGTGTGCTGCTGTGATTGTGTCATATTTGACAGTTTAAAAACAGAGATAGGTAAAAATCTTTTCTGCTACTACCACATGTCTTTATTTACAAGATTATGAGAAATTTGGCACACTGGAAAAGTTCCTCCATGTTTTGAATTTTAAAGCACATGACCACAAGAAGTGAAGAAATAGGAAACACTCAAGACAGTATATTAGGAAATGCAAAACGCATTAAACGGTGTCCTGGAGGTGAGTAGATGGTAAATGAACTGTAAGGGAGATATGCCTTCATAGATATCTAAGCTAGATTGTTCAGTGTGAAGTTATTTCAAACAAATAGGGTAAGAGGAGTTTAGAAATGTAATTTATATAACATATAACTTGCATACAGCGTTCTCCTTTTGTCAGGTAGTATTACAGATCTCTGACAGATCTGAAGGCAGGAAAACACTTCAAAATCTCTATGGCCAAGGAAATCTACTAGGTGGAAGGAGAGAATAGCAGCTACAGCTACAGAAAATATTTGGATGATATCCTAACTTTTCCGTCGCTCCGGAAGTGACAGTCGTCCACTGCCTTTTGTATTGTTGCTGTCTCCTGCAACTCCTTCTGCCTGGATGTGAGCTACCAGCTTTCTAGTGGCCTGATCAATTCTGCATTGTATCATATTTTCTTTCCTAAAAAATTTCATACACTTTAGAAATTCTGCTATTCTGAAATTACACTTCAACCTTGTGTTTCCAGCATAAATCCATAATTGCACTGCCTCATCTCTGCATTTTGAAACAGATCACAAAACTTTTGGCTGTGTAGTGAAGCAGTGTAAAGAATGCCCTTTCTCTGTTTTCGTGTGTTTTCCAAGCAATGAATTTGATCAGTGGTCCAATTACAAAGGGCAGAATTACAAGATGGCCAATCTTGAAGAATGTGACTCAGTTTGGGATGATGCTTCCATTATAGGTAAAAATAATAGTTGAGGTTTTTGTTTGGCTTTGTTTGGTTGTTCGTTTTCTTGTTGTTTTTTTTCCTTTGGGTTTATAGTTTGTTTTGTTTTGACCTCAGATAATGGATAGCGTAAGCAATAGAAACTGATGAGAAATGGAAGAAAAAAGAAAAGATCTATTACATTTACATGGAAATCAAATTAGTGGTACCTATGACTCTACAGATGTACTACATAGTCTTAAAATAATTTACAGGAGGACTAGTTGTTTGGTCCTGAACTAAACACATTAGGCACACTATAAAAATGGTGGAAGGAAAGTAATTGTTGTGCTATTCTGAGTCAAAAAATACAAGAATATTCAAAATAGAGCATGCTGGTTTCGTTTCGAGTAATTTTCTGTGTCCATGGGCTCTCTAGATCAAGTCCAAAGAAACTGACTGCATCAGCGAATAACAGATAATTCCTGGAGAGTAAAAGACCTGTGAGAAAAGATGAGTACTTCCCTTTCATACTGATCTGCTAATTAGGATGGCAGTACTAACTGATGTATAGTTTAAAAGCCACCACAGTTCTGATAATAAAAAAAGAGGTGACCAAAAAAAAAAAAAAAGAAGGAAAACGAACAAAAAAAGCAGGAAGCTTGTTCAAAAGAAGTAAATATGTCAAAATCTTTAAGAAAACTTGTGGAATATTTAAAAACACCTCATAGTAGCCAGTATAACAGTTTTGGTCTAATAAATATTGCCTTATAACAAAGGTTTGAGAGAAGACAAAATGAAGATAACATGGCTTCCCAGCAAGGTAAAGGGTGCTAATTTGAAGCAAAAAGACATCCTTCAAAAGACCAAAGGTATTTACTAAAAAAGAAGAAATAAAAAGGTTCATAACTCTCAGATTTTAAATAAAAAAAAAAATAAAAATTAAGAACTAAGAAAATAAAGGTAATATTAAATCCATCCTCAAACACAGGGAAGCCTGCCGGAGAGTCTGTAGAGCCAATTGATTGTCTGGCTATAAAAGAAACATTTAGAGAAGATAAGAATGTTGCAGTGAAACCTAATGTATGTTTTGCATTAAAGTCCTCTGTGGGAACAAAATCTCCCAATCAAGAAACATTTTGCACTGGGACTTGTCAAATATATCTGTGAATGAAATGACAGCACACATTAAGCAATAAATGACGACAGGATTAGCCAAAAATTTTAGCAGATCCAGATGGCAGCAAGACCAGAGGTCTGTAGGAGTTCAAAGACAAAATATCTTCTAACAGTGTATGATGAAAAAGTATAGAACTGCTTACAGGAGTAATGAACAAATAAGCTAGAGCTCTTCAGACAGGAAAAACAGGTAACTTGTTGATAGGTGGGGAGACATGTCAGATTTCTACAGAAATGCAGGATGCCTGGGGAGAGATCAGCTGCTCAGTGTCATTTTTGGTGCAGTAAGTCGTGAATTAAAGGTGTCAGGAACCAAGGACAAGACAGAAAATTTTTCATTCTGAACTAGTAACCATGGAAAACTCATTGCCAAAGTTGAAGCTTAACATTCAGCTTTCTGGAAAAGAAATACATTCAGGATGCCGAATCACACCAAAAAATACCAGGGAGTCCTAGGTTTGAAAATAGGAAGGTTAAGGATGCCAGCTTCAACAGTGTGTGTGTGTGTGTGTGTGTGTGTGTATACATATATCTCCCAAATATATATGTTTATATATATATATATATATAGACATATATATATATACACAAAATATGTACGGCCAAAGATAACCCATATATATTAATACATCCCTACCAAAAAGTTAAATGAGGAAATATGAATATTGAAATAGTGGGCTAGAAGAAAATTACACAGTCACCCTAAGTCTGCAGCAGACAGCAATGAAATACATTATTTAAGAAAATTAGTGAGAGAAGATTCTGTGTACATGTTAGGAGCTCAGACAGAACCATTTATTTTCCAGGAACAGCAAAATAGGCTTGACATTTTTAAATAATATATTGTAGCTGAGATGAAGAGGCTTTCAAATATACTTCAATGCACACCAACCTGAGCAGACTGCAACAAACTAAGTCAATAGGACATTCAGTGAAGGAGTCGATGTGATTTGCAGTGTTCCTGGTAGAAATGTCATTCAAAATTGATGACAAGATTTCTGACCAAAAGCTATCTTGGAATAGTCTTTATCATTCTCTCTTTGACACTACATCTGGTAGCTTTTGACCCTTCTCAGAAAAGTCCCATTTCCAGCTGAAGAATAACCTAATCTCATGACTATGTGCAGAATTAACATAATGAAACTGTGGGAAGATAAAAGGTACTTTAGAAAGTCCCCTGTAAAATAAATGACTGTGAGCTAACAATTAGAATCTTAGTACTTCAGCTGCTACTGAAACACAGGAGAAATAGCTCCTAATTTTTTTTTCAATCTTTTCTTGCTCACAGATGGAAGAATCTTTAATCTTTATGTTCTAAATTACTTTGGAACCTTTATAAAAATAATCACAGATGCTACAAATGCCATTTAAAATACAGCATTATTAAACCTTTTGGTTTTTGGCTGGCAAATTGCTCAGTTTGCTGTAAAAGCCCACATTACTTTCCATAAAAATGTTACTTTATTGCTACCACTGCAAGCACTTTGCACAAGGAAATTATTTCTGCTACCTATAGCTAGAAGTGTAGCTGGTACAAAACTGCTTTGCTGTACCCTGGAAATCCGGGTTTTGGTGAACTTTTACTTGGTGTTTGGAAAATGCTGGTTTGAACTCTTTCTGTGGTGAATTTGGTCTGGTCATGTATTGCAGCTCCCAAAGCAGCTGGCCCGATCCCCTAACACCGCAGGAGACCCTGAGGAAGGAAGGTGAAGAAAGTAATGTACATGACTGATGGAGGCCAGGGTTATGAATATTTTACCCCTCATTTAGAAAAGAAAACCCTTTTGGTTTTCTTTTTGGGAAGGTCTCCCACTTCCTATATGCTCACATCTGCTACCAATCTACTGTATTACTGGTCAGTTGTACATAACAGAAAAAGCTGCATTTGGGTGGTAAGCGTATCAATAAAGATTAATATGGTTGTTTATGAGAAAATTCAGGACAGTAAATTACACTGACTGTTTTAGAAGGTTCCTACTGTTCCTCTGTGCACATATTCCCTCTGCTCTGTATTAACTAGTGCTAAAACCTCACTACGCCCCCTCCTCCCTTCCATTCATACTTCTGGAAAATAACCCCACATATTTAGCATGGAGATTTTGATGACAAGAGGGCTTAAATTCTTCATTCGCCTGCCAAAAATGTGCAAAAGTGGGAAAAGTACATATGTCCAAAATTATTGCTTTGTCACTCTGATAGTGTAAGAAATATTTAGTGATAAAAATAATTCAATGCTAAGAATGAATAAATATGTAAAGTGGATTACTGCAGAGCCCCCTTTATTCAGTGAACATATTTCCTGTATGTTTTAAATGGCCTAGCCTCAGGCCTACGTGACATATTGGGTCAAGATGACAATACTATATAAATAGTATTATATATAGTATGTAGTATATGGTATATAGTATACTACTATAGTAAATAAATAGTATATAGTATACTACTACAGTAAATAAATAGACTACTATATATGAATAGAAAAGCAAGGTTAGCTGAGGTTTACTGAAAGAAGCTGAAGCTTCCAGTTGGTGGAATGCTAACCTGTGCAAATGACACTTTAAAAATTACTCCAAGAAAAATGAGAAGCAATTGGATTCCTATGTGACAAAATAATTATGTAACACATAACTCACAATGTTACAATACCAGTAGCATTTCAAACTTTTAAAAAAACCCCAACCAACCAACCAAATGAAACAGTTAAATTAAGCCTACTATGGAACCATCACATAAAAAATACACAGTGGCAAAGCATAAGATTAGTGGGGAAGTACCCCTAAAAGCTAGATGGCATAATGTGGGCCATTCTTCCTGTCAAGAATTAAAAACCCCAAAGTCATCACAGCACAAACAGCTTAGCTTTTAACCAAAAATGTCAATCCACTTGTACTGTGTTCTTATCTTTAAGGCACCTTAACATTTTTCATAAAACTTACTATTAGCAAATAGTTAAAAGACACTGATGAGACAGCACTTGCTAAATACTTTTTTGAGAAAAAATGTGAGGCATTCTTTAAAGTGAAAACAAAGATGGCTGGAGAGAAGAGTGGAATAGCTGTGAAGGGCTGTAGTGAATTGCTGTAGCTGACTAGACTCTCTTAGGGTCCAGTGCAGGGATTCTCATATCACAAACATTAAGCAATTTCAAACATGTCTGGGCAGGTTTATGGCTTTTTGTCTTTTTTTTTTTTCCCCAGGAAGAATATTGATCGTATTTGAAAACATTTATTCATGGCATATAAGGCAAGGCTTGCAGAAGTAATTAAGTATTTATTAGATCTACAGGATTCAAATGTTAGTTCTGGCTTCAGCTTGTTCTTCCACGACTTGTATCACAATAAAATTATTAAGAAATGCTAATTCACGTGCTGGCAGACAGCATACTCACAACCACCATCTACTTTTCAGTCACAAGGGAATTAAGCATAACATTCTTCAGTACACAGTAGAACATGCTCTTTCAACCTCTTCTTCAGTCAAATATATATAGTAGGTAGAGCTCTGTTTTTATCTGGCAGTGAGCTAACCTCCCTTTGAAGTTCCCTTTAAGGATAAACAATGAACTCTTCCTTTATGTAGTGAACGTAGCATGAAATCAGACTGCTGTCTCCTATGGTTTTCCTCGATCACCTTATTTGCATTTGTCACTACTGTAACTATAATAATTTACTGATTTTTACAATAGATATAAATGTTTTTGAATCAGGTTTTAAGTCAGGGAGCTTTGCTAAGTTCACGCTTGTGAAGAAAAAATACAGAGATACCCCTCACATCTGGAAAAAATGCCCTCCTTGAGGGAGTGTTTGTCCTGCAGTGCTTGAGAATAGGAGGAATGGAATGGAAGAAATGACGTCACATATCTATGAATAGGGAAATAATTCACTATAGCAAGTTTTACACTGTAAGAACTGGATTACTTTCCAGTCATCCAGAAATAAGATGTTCTTTAGAGTGTATCCATTGCAGAGCACCATTTGTTTTATCTTTTTATTGACTGTTTGCTTAGCCTTTCTTTAAGTTAATATATATGTATATCTGATATGTAAAGCTTTGTATATATCTGAGATGTACACAGCTTTGATGTGTGCCTTCAAGCAGAGATTTCTCCTGCTTTAATAGAGTGTTAGAGATCTGTCTTTCACGAATGTTTCTAATCTCTCATTTTTTGTTTTAATAAGTTGGAAGGAAATATACTAGAATCAACAGGGAAAATCTCAGAAAATCCACAAGATGCCGTGATTGGACACAGCATAAACAAGACTTTTGAGGTGGCGCTGCCTAGATTTTCTTCTCATGGGGTGATAGTGGTGTCCTCAAAGAAGACAAAAGTCTTTTATTGCAAAATTAAAAAAAAATCTTTTAATTCTTTGTCCATTATGTTCTTGTACTTCTGCCAGGTTTGATTATTTGTCTGCATTTGGTTTATTGTAAACTCTGGCTGGTTTTCTTCATGACATCTGTAGCTGCTGAGATTTAGTGGCCTGCTCATCTGTATAGTTTCTCTGCTTACCTTGGAGAGCAGTTCCTTTGGTCAGTGGTAAGTGTGTCAATCTCTTTGTCTTACATATCCTTTAAAATTTTCTTTCCATGCATAGGCTCAGTTTTTGTGCTGAAGAGTGAAGTGTCTTTCCCCTCCTCCATAAGGTCCCAGGTAGCCCAGACACTACTGTTTCATGTTTATAACGCAGAAAGAAAGAGTGTTTAAAAGAATAAACATATTTAAAATATGTTTTAAAATATTGCCTCTCATGTCATATAAGCATGAAAACTCTCTGCATCTTGCCAAAAGGGCAACTTGCGCATAGTTTTCACTCTGTTGTTACTCAGAGTCTTTTTCTAGTTCAAAAAGCAAATTCCTACCAGCTAACTTAGTTTACCAGAAAGCAAATGGGAATGTATCTGTATGTATATTCACTGAAGTGAGGTGCAAAGATTGGTGTCAACAACTAAAAAACTTTTCGAGAATTACGGCTATTATTTGGGCAAAATAGCTTGAGCGTGCAGCTTTTCTTCTTGAGAACTCTATGAAATCAGCACAATATAGAATAATTGCACAAATAAGGCAAACCATCAGGTATATACTCATCTGCTCCTCATGGCTTATTTCAGCTTGCTTTCAAAAAAGCTTGACAAAAATGCCCTATTGAACTTAATTCATATAAAGTCCAAGAACTTCTTGACTTCATACAGTGTATGACCTTTTTGTCACTGCTTCAAAGTGAATAGTTTGTTCTGAAGCAGCTCCTTCTAGCAGAAATATCTTCCGTACAGGACATTTGCTCTACTAGATTTTAAGATAATGTAAGTGCTATGAGGTAATGAAGTTAACACTGGGTCTGCTATAGACGGTGTTTATTTTTTAAAGGAAGGTATTTTAAAATAACTTGTTAAACTTTTCTCATGAGACGATAGAGATTTGGAGATTGTACTAGATGATATTTAAACCCAAACTATTCTTATATGATGTATATGTATATATATATATATATATATGATCTTACATATTCTCTTATATTTTTGTATTTATAGATATGATTTTATAGATATGATCTTGCATTTTCTTATCTATCTACATGATTTTATATATATATATTTATTTGTTTATTTATATATGATCTTATATTTTCATTTAAGCCAATACACAGATACAGGATGAAGTTTTACTGAAAAAGGACAATTCTAAATTGTAATTAGACTCATTGCTTAGGGTTAGACATATACAAATATTATTTGCATTCAGAGACCTTGTTTTTGGAGTCTCTTTGACCGTAGCCATCTGTTACACAAAGGTCTTCAAAACAAGATCAACTAAACACATCGGCTATCACGGACATTTTAGAGGCTGAAAAATGTTATCTTGAATAAACACTATTAGGTCTTTGAGAAAAACCTTGGAAATATTTGAGTCAGTTAAATATGAATAATTATAGACACCAGCTGATTTACAACCCACCAATTCCTAACATTTATCAGACTTATATGTATATATCTACATCAGCACAGGAAGTATTTCAGGCACGTATATATCAGTTCACCTCCCAGAAGAGCTGTGCACTCTTGCAGCCAACCTGAGTGGATCTCTCTGTTTACATTGATATGGATAAGAGAACTTTAGCACTTTTTCTCAGACTGACATTTGATCTAACTTTAGATTGGTAAGAGAGAAAGAGAGATGATGGTTAAGTTAAAGCCATATTTCTTTACGCCAGAAGCCACAGGTTCTCGGGGTTAAGAATTTGTCTCTGGGCTCCTTGTTTTCAGCAAGAAGAATAAAAAGTCTAAAAGGCAAGGTTTTGAACTTTACCATAAGAAATTCTTTTTCTGGATTTGTGATTCGACACACACCTAGTTTCAAAGGAGCCATATACAGTCATTTTGGAGAATCCTTTTCCCCGTTGACTTCATCAGAGATAAAACTGTGCCTAGGGAAACAACTAAGGAAGTCCTTAAAAAATCAAACACACGTCTTTCTAAGATGTTACGCTTGAAAAACACCACAGGAAAAGCTCAGAGACTCAAAATATGAAGATACTTACTGAAGCCCAGGCAAAACAAAATAGCTCAAAATAAGAATTTGTTTTAATGAAAATGGTTAAAAGCAGCAATCTTTCAGATAGGTGTATTCAAAGTATGTTTAGTATTCAGTCATTTTTTTTTTTATTCTAAGAAGTGTATTTTCAGTCTGTTCATACCGTTCCAGTAGAGAAATGCTCTGAAAACTACTGCGGTGTATTATTTGGTAAACTCTTAACCTTTAGTAAGGAAACAGGCAACATTGACTTCTAAAAAAGCAGTTCCCACTGTAAAAAGGAGAACTGAAGAAGGTGTTAACCTATTTAAAACAGTGTGGCCTATAGTCTCAGCAAGAGGCTAAGTTTATCCTCTGATCTCTGACTGTCTGATATAGTACGAAAAAGTATTGAATTACTAAGACATAGTGTTAATCTTCCAAAGAAGTTCTTAGTACCTCTGTGAAGCGTTACACGTTGGGCTGTACTATTCTGGAGAAAGACTCAGTGTTCACTTCTAATCAGATTAATACTTTAAATCAGATGGCATTTCTGGTTTAAAGCGTCAAGGTAGCAGCTGCATAGGTAGGTAGATAAGAATGCTTTTTGTAGTAGGTATAATATTTTGATCTGTGTAGAAGCAAAAACATTGAGCTATGCTTGTTTCTCAAGTGCATAGAGAAAAAAAGTCTTGAGACAAAACAGCAGGAGTGGTCTCATCAGTGCCAAGCAGTGGGACATGATCATTTCGTACTTGCTGCTGGTCACTACTCCTCGCACAGTGAAAGAACACTATTATTGTTGCCCTATATGTACTTGAGATGTCTAAGGAATGTGAAACTGATTGGTTTAAAAAAAAACAAAGACGCGGGAATGATAGAAGTACTTTTTCCTTTAGTTTTTGTAGCAGTAAACTTTTCATTTTTAAGAAAAGCATTTAGCTTTTTTTCCTGAAAAAAGTTACTCAAGTGTAGTCCTAATTAGAACTTTGGAAGTCTCTGATGCTGCTTCATGAGTATTACAGACCAGTAGAGCTTTGTTCTCATTTTTAAAATGGATATTTTAAAACGCAGAATTCAAAAGCCAAAATAAAACCCAATTTGGTTAACATAATTTTAAAAAAAATCAAAACTTTATTACTTTTGAAACATTTGATGAATTTTTTCAGGGGATTAATGGTTAAAGGCAATACAAATTCCTTCACCAATGTGGTTACCTGCTCCACTGAGCATCAAAATAAGATTTTTGATGTTTGGGTTTGTTTTTTTCACTTTCAATTGGTTGTTATAAAACATATGGAATTTCAGACTGCGTTAATGAAAAGTCAGGATCCAAAGTGATAACTTTGCTAAAATGAAGAAGGAAGCAGCTGTTCATTATTGATCGTAAGTCAACATGGAAGAAGCAGGATGATGTAATTAACACAGATATGCCTCTGAAGAAAAATACATAAAAATTAGTTCCTTTATCTTTTATGTCCTGTTATGTTGTTCTGTTGGAGAAATACATCAGCGCAAGATTTTGACTGGCTAAAGAAATTCCTTTCATGACACCTTGCTTCAGTATGGCCACATCCTTACAACGGAATTTGCAATTCCTTATTAGCAAAAGGTATATTGGTAATATAATGTTGAATATATAATATCATTTGCAGCAAGTCCTTCAGCTTAATAGAAGTCATGTTTGATTTTCTCAAATCTGCACAGGTTCATTAAACTTTGTGGATCAGTTGAATACAAAATTATAGGTGTGCTGTGTGCAGCTGTTTCCATACACCTGGAAAATTTTGGCCCCAAGATTTTCTTGTAATTCTTTCAACATTTCTGTCAGGTAAATGAATCTCACTGCATGCAGAACTGAGATTGATCCTAAAAGGTGTAGCTCAACTGAAAATCCTGAAAGTAGAGAGAACTAAGCCACAAGATTATGAACTCCTTGGAACCTCTGAAACTCTGAAAAGCTTTAATAAATCAATATATTTTATCCTGATAACATTTGCCCTTAGTGAAATGAATTCTTGAAAGAAGATTTTCAGCAAAGGCTTGGGGACAATGTTTTCTATGGGAAGTATCTGTTTGACTAAATATGTGGAAACCTTGCCCTAAAAATTTTATGTTTACTGGGTATATTTTAACTCAAATGACACACATGAAATTATATAAAAAAAAATTACTTTGAAAATGAGACATCTAACTTAGAAGAGAAATTATACTGTTTCTAGTCTTTACTGAGGCCTACCAAATACCCTCTTAATATTTCATTTTATCAGTACCAAAATATTTTCACTGCTCACAGGCCCAACCCTTAGTATTCTACCAAACTAGTTCATCCTCTGTTCCAATTATGTCTTTGGTATCAGAGATACATGATAAATAAGGGTCTGTATGGGAAGCATAATAGAATCCATCATTAATAAATGACACCAATATATAGATGTCAAGGAAGCTGTTCTTGGATTAACAGATGCAGTAGCATCAGGACTATCAGCAGGAACAGATTGTTTTGGGCTGCAGATGAGAAAATAATTCACAGATAATTATTTAATTGATGTCCTCTGTCTCTGTAGTTACATTCCAAAGTCTTTCTTGCCACTGCTCTTTTTTCAGAGGTGGAAAGGTTAGAATGACAGGCAGTGACACTTCTGAGCACTCAAGGAGCAGCAATAAATGGAAAGTGAAAAGGGCACACTCTGATCATTTAAAATCTGTGTCTTCCTAGGTCTCACAGACTTTGCTTGATTCATCCTTGGGAGTGTATTTATTGTCCTGCTGCAGAGTTGCAGCTTCGTCATATTAAGAGACAGACTGCCTTTTGAAAGGGTCCAAGGTCTCAAGTGGGGTACTCTTTCATGTGACAGAGACTCTCTGTGTGTGATCCAAGTGCTTGCTTCCTCTCACAATATGGAATACTAACAGAACAACACCAAAAATATTCTTGAAAAATGGCCATGAAGGTATGGGCAGGAAAGCAACAGGGCAAGCTGATCCTGTACTTTCAGTTTCCTTGAAACTTTTCATTGCCTCCATTTCTCCTCTTATGGGATTGAACCCTCCTCCAACAACACAGGCTTCTGTTGAGTGATGAGAGAGTTGTGGTTGATCACAAATGCTGCAATAGAAAGGGGAAGAGATGTATATAAAATGAAAGTGATTACTCCTTCTCTGAAGACAGAATAGTAAAATAGATACTAATTTAAATAGAAAGGAGAGGAAGGATAAAAGTAATTTGCTCATTATTCCTATATATTCAGAGAATATCAAGAAGCACTACAGTGTGTACTTTTACAAAGGAAGTTAATAAGATATTCTCATATCTTAATTTAAATTACAGTATGATATAATCTAGCTGTCTTTTGGTGATTTAGAATAGTTCACAAACACAAAATTTGCAAGAGGGGTAAAGCCAGACCTAGAAAAATCATTACCAATCTACTGACTCTTCAGTATTAACAATTAACCAAGACCTACATCCTTCAAAAACTTCTGTCAGGCAGTTTTATTAAAAGAGATAATACACAGATAAATATGAAAGCATTTTTCTTATCATGTTTGAAGCTCAAGATGTCCATAAGTATTCAGGAGTAAATGCAGTAAGCTATTATATATATATATGAAGTTTAAAGTCAAAGTGTATCAGCGATTAAAACTTGTACTTCAGTTGAATCAAACAGAATGTTTAAACTCTGCTATCCTAGCAACGTAAGAGTCAGATTGAAATAAACCAATATGTTTTAGTTCTGCTAAGGTTTTTGTTAAATGGGAAATAAAATCTTCCAGAATTTATATTTCAAATTTGAAAAATCATTTTCCATTAAATATTATTAGCAAATTTCTAAGCATTTCCTGTAGAAAGCTATTTTTTAAAAAATAGATAAAGATTAATAGCATAATTTCATAAACTATGCTGCTTTACATAATATCAATATGCTTTAAAATGGGGTGATCAATATGGGCCATTTGAATAACTTGTTTGAAAAAGACACTGTAATGAAAAAATTGTGTTATAATTTGGGGTGATTTACTTGAGATATATTTTTGTTACATGGGAATATAAATTTTATACATAAAATGATATTTAGAGCTATCTAAAACACTTCTATGAGAATTATATATTTGGAGGAGCTTCACAGCCGTGAAATTCCTCTTCTCCTTCTATTCCAGCTTCAAAGGACAAAGATGCATGTTGTTGGAGATAAAAGTTTATATAAGAAAACTCTTTGGAAAGATTAGGCTCTGTAAATTTGAATTCCAGAACCTCTAGGGGTGAATTTAAGTTACAATGAACCACAGTTCATAGTTAGTTAAAACTAATCATAGCAGATAAAATGCAAATAATAATAAAACCAGGCTCTTCTATCACAAAACATATGCCACTGCTTGTTAAGAGTGGAACACAGTAATGCAAAAAATGTCAACTACATGCAATGATGACCACTCCCACTCAAGTCTCCTTTTCAGCTTTACTACTGAAATAACAAAAAATTAAGTATTTGGGCAATGGTTTCATAAATGTCTACAGACAGCAATTTAAATTAATGATCTCAGGCAGTCAGAGAAGGAGTGCCATAAAATTATTTATGAAACCTAAACTTCATGCCAGATTCTTGTTCAGAGACAAGCAAGGCAAACTCAAGGACCACATTAGTCTTTCACACAGCTTTTCATAGAGGTTGTATTTTGATGCTGTTGCAATCTGACCAATAAACAAACTGGATTTTTATATGCTTTAATAAGGAAGTAAGGTCTTCATGCAATCATGCATGACAGTAGCACCACAGGGCAGTTCAGGCAGGTGCGAGGTCTCTAGGCTGACTCAGTGCCCAGGGGAGGTTCAGTTATGTGGTCAGACCAAGTTGCTCAGGGCTTCATCCCATAGAGGCTGGAAATCTTGGTACCACACTCTTCGGCCTGGCCCTGCTGCCTGGTTGCTCATGTTGGAAAAGCTCTTCTTGAGCTTATGGTGAACACATTTACTGAGAACTCTTTGCTATTGCTTAATCAGCAGCTCCTTGTTGTTTTATATTTAATTCTGCGGTGATAGAGTCATGCATGATTTGCTCATGACATACTCAGAGACAGAGTTAGGCTTTATTCTGTGTTTATAAGGAACCCAGAAAATTTCTAGGCTCTATTCTAACTTACAGGTCCAATTTTAATACAAGTTAAATTAAGAGAAACAAATAGAAAGAATTACTTCTGCTTTTCCAGGTGCCAGGCTGGCTAAAGTTGCTCTAGCAGATATGTCATTCCAATTGAAATAGGGTTTAACCTTGCCCAGCAATGCCAGGTGAGTCTCTTCAAGCAGAATCATGTCTTCTCTGCTTACACTGAGAAGGAAGCATATATTCCTGACTCAGTATGTGGTTATGTGGTTTAAGCTGAGTCTGAGCTCAAGGCAGTATCTCTTACTGAGAAGAAAGGTATACTATGGCAAGCTGTGTGACTGTAGTCACATCTATCATTACAAGCTGGGATGGACTTAGCAGAGAAGCGTAACATGTATGGAGGACCAGGATTTTTAGAATACAACTCAGCTCAGTTCTCTTTTCCTTCTGAAATTCACAAAGTCTCTCTGCACTTGTGACAGCAAAGTGTTCATTTCACCGTAAGAGAAAATGGACAGAAGGCAAACTATACCATGTCTCCTCCAACCTCTATTTTTTCAGGTCTTCAGAGAGAATGAAGCATTTCTAAGCACCAGTACCCTAAACACTAGCCTTCTTTCTCAGCTCAGTGTTCCTACACTTTACATCAGAAAAATCGAGAAATGTCACTGTGAGCCTGCTGTGCACATTCTAGGTCTCTGTGTCCCAACTGCCTGAAAAATTTGGAGCTTAGATGTGTATCTGGTCAGTAGTCACCTATTCACTGATTTGAATACTGCTTGTCTGTTCTGAGTGCAGATATCAACAATGGAAGGTGAACATGAAAACCCAGTGCCCTGGGTTTAACACATCAAGGTTTGGTTGTACTGACTGAAGAAGTGTTTAGCAATCATTTAAAATTCTCTATGCCTAGCAGACAGTAAAATTGCCCCTTAGACAAGACAATAAGTGTATTTTTGGAATTTGATACTTAAGGCAGAAACAACTAACTGCAGCAAGATTTCCCTTTGAACTAGTCAGCCTTTCCTTTACAGAAAAAAACAACAAAACACCAAAAAAATAACAAAACCCAAGGAAGCAAGCAAACAAACAAAGCCTGAACAAAACCAAAATCAAAACAAAAAACCCTAACCAAACAAAAAAAAACCTAAACGAACAGACAGAACCACCCCAATAACCCAAATAAACAAAAAAAAACCCCTCACCACCACCACCATCCCCCAAAACCAAAACCAAAACAAAACAGGAGGGGTAAAAAAAGAGAAAGAAATAGGTAAGAATTTGCTGTGTTATTTTGGGAATTGTTGTGGTTTAAAGTTCATAGGCAGCCAAACCCCAGACTGTCAGTTGCCCACTACCTGTGGAGAATCAGAAATCTAAAGCATAGCACCATACCAGCTACCATGAAGGAAAAAACCTCTGTCTCAGATAAAACCAACACAAGAGTGTAAAAGGGAAATAATTATTTCTCCATGAAGGTAGACTGATTTTTAACACTTTGTTTAATTCTTGATCTTGGGAGCTGAAACTCTTGTTCCACTTATTCTCTCTGATGTACTGACATATATACCCCGCTCTGCCCTCCCACTTATCTGCTCAATTTGCTCCTGGGAACAAAGAAAGGTATGAGTGCTACATACAAAGTAATATTATCAAGAAAAAAAGGGACAAGAAAGTAATAAAAAATGTTAATTGAGATGTTTTCACACCAATTTGGTCTCTTTGTTTCAGAGAACTTGTTTTATTTTTAATGATACTACTTATATTCCATACTGAAGCAAATGCATTAGAAACAGGATAAAGAAAATCTGAAACCCATCAAATAATTAAGAGTATCTTGATCCTAATTAGATACGGCATATGTGTATATGCATCTATATACACATACACGGAAATAACAATCTAAATCACCACAATTACCAAGATGCTAAGCATATTTACCGCAGATTTGAGTCAATTTGATCATAACTGAAACAACATTAAGACAATCATAAAGCATGTGGGAGACTAGAATTTGGACAGCAATAATAGATTGTTCCCTCTCTTAGTTTCTACTAAATAGCCTGCGCAGAATTCTTTAGACATTTCTTCTCAGAAAAATAATAAGCTATCAGAAGCTTTTATAAACTTAATGAATACTTCAGTGATCATTATTACAAAACTAAAAAAACCCTGATTTTAGAAAATCAGAAATATTAACTTCATATTAAATTAATGTCTCTAAACATTCTTTGTTGTTAAATGCCTACCATCTTGCTGCTTTAATTTGAATTAAACAGGTAAGAGACAAAGACTGTTTTTCTGCTGTAATACAGCTAACCCTATGTTTTAAAAGGAAAAGGTTATTTTCTTCAAAATCTAAACATATTATTATTTTACATTCCATCAAACTAGAGACAGATAATATTTCTGAGCTCATTAGTGTCTGAAAAATGTTGACTTAAACAGATATTGGACTTGCCCATTGCTTTCCTGGCTTTTTTTTTTTTTTTATTTGTAATTTCTCTTGTTTATTCTACATAATGTAAGCATCTCTGATGAAATCTGTGATTTTTATTTAGAGACTGTCTTTCATGCTTCTTTGCTCTTATTAGAACTGGAAAGCAGAATAGTGCTGCCACTACACACTACCCAAAGTGTGATAGACCTTCTTTGCTTGATCCATTTACCTTCACTAGAGAAGGCTCCTGATTCGTATTGGTTTGGCACCGCCTGGTTTCTGGTAGCAGGGGGACCACAGAGCTGGCTCCTGTGAGAAGCTGCTGGAAGCTTCCACCATGTCCAGCAGAGCCAGTCCCTGATGGCTCTGAGGATGGACATGCTGCTGGCCAAGGCTGGGCCAGATGGAGAGGTTGGTAACGCCTCTGTGATGCCATATGTAAGGAAAAAATCAAAACAAAGTCGCAGGTTTTTGCTTGTAGTCAGAGAAGAGGAGGAGGTGAGAACATGTGAGGGAAAACAACATGGAGACACCAAGGGCAGTGGAGAAGGAAGGGGAGGAGGTGGTCCAGGTACCAGAGCCGAGATTCCTCTGCAGGCCGTGGTGCAGCCCATGGTGAAGCAGCTGTGCCCCTGCAGCCCATGGGATCCACGGGGGATNGAAAGGTGTGTTAAGGGCTCATGTTGCTTCTCATTATCTTCCTCTGTTTCTGTTAGTAATTAATTCACTTTGCAACTTTAAATTGAGGTTTTTTTGCCCTTGAAGTGTTTCTCCTGGTCCTTGTCTCACTCAAAGTGTTCATTAATTTTTTTTTTCCTTATTCCTCCCATGTCCACCTGTGGCAGGGGAAGGTGAGTGAGTGACTCTCATGGGTGGCTGGCATTGGGCCAGTGTCAAACCATGACACTTAGGAACTGGAAAACAGATTTTTAATGAATCCATGCTTGTAGAGAAGGAAACAGAAACCCCAAAACTTCTTGTATATGGTAAGAGATGTTCACTTTTTCTTTCAATATGCTTTGAACACCAACTAAATATTTAGCACTTTGAGCACCACTTTAATATTTAGCACTTATCTTTTCTTATGTTGGAATTAAAAACATAAGAAAAAATGAAAATAAATATAAATAAAAGTAAGTGCTGAAGAAACTGCATTTTTACTGTTGCATCTGACCTGTGTTATCTTTCACAATGTCCTTCTTGGAGGAAGAGGACAGCCCCAAAATAAGAGAGGTTAAATGAGGAAATATAAGTAATTTTCCAATGGCATAAACCCTTCAACTCAGATTCATAAAATCTTTCTGACAAAATAAACACGGAAGAAATAGGTGGAGGCAACTAAACCACTGAAGGAGGTAACTGTGGGGAGAAGACACCTTTAATAAACAGCTATGTGAATCCTGACGGTGGAAAATATCAAACAAGTAAGTAGACCTTCTTGTTTTGCGCATGTGAGCGGGGTATACAAGATAATATGCTCTCTTTCACACCTAGCTTGGGTTCCCTCTTTCTGCAGTGATGTGTGATATATTTATAACATTTCCCTGCTTCCTGTGAAAGCTGCAAGTCAGGTGCCTTCACATGCCACCAGCAGCTGCAAATTTCAGCCTGCCTTCTGCTTTCAGGAGTCTGAAGTTGTGTTATGTTTTGAGGTCTTCATTTGACACATGTAAACTCAAAGTATATCAGACTTTATTTCTCATGACAGCAAGAGTAATTGCTATGATATGCAATAAGACTGATAGAGCGGTTCAGATTTGTTTGCTTACTTCACTTTATAGAACAATCTTTCCTGAAGATCGATCTTTTGATGGATGAATAGAAAAAAAGTACAATTTTTTCTGGGATAAACACATATAGAGAGATCTTATCTCAGTTAGGCTGGTGTAAATCTGCCCAAAATGCAATAACATCAGACCATTTACCTTGGGATTAGAATGTAACCTTTTATGTGAGAAGATAAATAGTTCAGGGCTGCTCAGAAAGTTATCTTTGTTCCCACCTTTAAATAGCTTTCATGAAATTTACATTTCCCATATGTTGAAAATATCTATGTTAAAGAAATATGCATCCTTTCTTAAAGTACTTAATAACACACTCATTTTACTTTTTAAGCAAACCATCCATAGAGAAAAATGAAAGGCAGCAAAGTTCTCACCATTGATGAGGTTTGTTTTTTAACTCTGATTAGCCGTCTGTATCGTAGATACTACTGGTTCATTTTTTAGGGGGGATTAATAAGTAGGAGTTATATATTTATATAGAGAGAAAAGCGAATTACAAAATACAGTCGAAACACTTGTGAATTTATGTCCATTCCCCACACAGCATTGGAGGTTTTTCGACTATCGGTAAAACATGGAGCAATACTGAGGAGGGCAGTGCCCTCAGCTGGAGGACCATGACTGCAAATATTATAAATTCCCAGTTGACCCTGAACTGGTGCAGGATCTGCTTCTCCTTATGGATCCATAAAAATCTATGGGGCCTGATGGGATTCATCAGAGAATCCTCAGAGAGCTGGCTGATGTCATCACGAGATGATTTTTGAGTGGACTTGGGAATCCAGAGAGGTCCTACCTGACTGGTAGCTGGTAAACATTGTCCCCATTTCTGAGCACAGTAAGAAGGACGCTGTAAACTGCAGGCCTGTCAGTGCCTGGTAAAATCACGGAAAGATTACCTGGGAGGTATTGAAAAACATCTGAAGGACATCACAGTCTTCAGTCACAGCCAGCACAGGTTCATGAGGGGAAAGCCCTGCTTATTATACTTGATTTCCTTCTATGACGGGATAACCAGCCTAGCTGACCAAGGAAACCCAGTTGATGTTATCTTTTTGAACTTCACCAGAGCTTTTGATACTGTGTCTCACAGTATCCTTCTGGACAAAATGTCCAGCACACAGCTGGACTCGGGTGAGCAACTGGCTCAGGATCAGGCACAAAGGGTTACAGTGACTGAGGTGACATCAGGCTGGTGACCTGTCACTGGTGGGGTTCCACAGAGTTTCATCCTCAGCCCTGTGCTCTTCAACATCTTCATTAACCACTTGGATGCCAGACTCAGAAGAATACTAAGTGAGTTTGCTGACAACACTCAGCTGGGAGGAGCTATTGACTCCATCAAGGGTGGGGAGGCCCTGTAGAGAGACCTCAACAAATTAGAGGGTTGGGCAATCACCGATCATATGAAGTTCAATAAGGGAAAGTGCTGGATTCTGCACCTGGGATGAGGCAACCCTGGATGTGTGTATAGACTGGGGAATGAGATACTGGAGAGCAGCTCCACGGAAAGGTTCCTGAGGAGAAGCCACATGAGGAGAAGCCATATAAAGAGCAGCTGAGGTCACTTGGTCTGTTCAGCCTGAAGGAGACTGAGGAGAGATCAAATTGCAGTCTGGAACTTCCTTGCGAGGGAAAGAGGAGGGGCAGACACTGACATCTACACTCTTGTGACCAGTGACAGGACTTGAGGAAAAGACCTAGAGCTGAGTCAGGGGAGGTTTAGGCTGGATATCAGGAGCACTGGAACAGGCTCCCCAGGTAAACAGTGATAGCACCAAGCCTGACAAAGTTCAAGAATCTCTTGACATCTCAGGCACGTGGTGTGTTTCTTGGGGATGTCCTGTGAAGTGACAGGAGCTGGACTTGATGATCTTTGTGGGTCTCTTCCAACGCAGCATATTCTATGATTCTGTGATTTCTCCTACCACTCCCTTTGTTCTGTCCACAAGAAACCAGGAACAGTTCAGAAGATTCATTTTACAGAAAAGAAAGAATAAGGTCTGTGATACCTGGTTTGGGTTTTTTTATGTATATGGTTGTTGTTTAAATCTCAAGGTATACAATTAGTTCTGTTGACACGAAAACAATTGTGAGATGCTGACGTCAGTTCTTAGAAGATGATTCAAAAATTAATATACAGTTTTATTTAATCCTTTCCCTGGAAACTTGAAAAGTTTATAAAATATTCAATTATTTATAAAATGTAAAATAACAAAAAACCTATGGCCCACTCACATTACTTTTAATCACTCTTACTGCCAAAAGAGCCAATCTTCAAATGGTCATATATATAAAAATTATATTTCATGACATTAGCGTGACAGTTCCATAGGTGAAATGGAACATTAGACATTTAAGATAAAGGAAAAGGTAATATAATTTTTTTTCTTTCTTTTAATTTTTCAGTAGTACTTATACTAAAACAAAGGATTTACACAAGCTGTAATGATGACAAAAGTCAAATAAAAAAAGTTAGACACATGAAACCTCACAAACTCACATATCTGCTAAGTTCTGCCCTGAGAAATAATAAAAAGATTGAGTTTATGTCATCAGGCTGTGCTGCTATCAATTATTATGCTCATTAGAGTGTTAAGAAGGTTTTGAAATGAAAAAGTAATTATGAACGAACCTCTAAAGAAGGTGTAATTTGCATAAGCATACAAAGTTACCCTAACTATCTGAGCTTTTAGATAATCAGAGTTGAAGGGAAGAAAACTACTTGCTTCCCCTGTGATTTCCACTAAATGATCTTATGTGTGTCAAAGCTTTCTCTTTTCTTTGTCATGTAGAAGATCCACAAGGATGATTTGGATATTTCTTTTTTAACTATCACTTACGTCCCAGCTCCTTTCTCTGACAGGGACTTCCACCTTTGTTGAGCCCAGGTAAAATAACAGCAGGTGCCTACAAAGAAAGAATAAATCTATTCCTGTGTATTCACAACTAAACGGTTTTCAAGGGGTGGGACCATTCAATCTCTGATTGTTTTGGCCTCTTAGAAAGGCTATTAAGGGAAGGAAAACCAAGAAGGTGAAGAAGAATAGTGTGGTTTCTCCTTAGCAAATCTAGAAAATCTCATAGGAATGTTACCTATGTTTCAAGGAGTGACTTTTATGTCAATTTCATAATGAAATAAGTCTCTGGAAAGGTCTTTTAATGCCTGAAACTTTACTTCCTTTCACAGATTAGAGAATACCCAGCTTCCAAAATGACACATGGCTCCATAAGAGACCATCCGGTTTCAGGTTCACTGCCAACTCCTTCAAATCAAGAGCTATGACTCATCTCATTTACTATTTGTCTTAGAATGGATATTTCAACAAGAAACCCCTGAATGGAATTTTGTATGGTTCAATGAAAGACATTTTTCCTTATTTCTGCTTCTTAATTTTATTAACAACTGTTTCACCTGAGTGAAAACAATGGAAATCATGGTTGACAATAGTAGTATAGCACCTGAATCTATGATATTAACATTTGGTGTCTAGAGGATAACTTTATTACTTTGAATAAATCACAGATATCTCTGTGGAAGAGGGGTATAGAGAGGTGTGGGAAGGATGATAAACTAATTTCTCTCTCAATTGATATAACATATTTTCAAAAAATCTAAATTATTCCTCTAATCAGCACATCACCTTCAGTTAAAAATAGTTACAATTTTATAAGTTCAAACTGATCTATTTTTCTTACTGTTAATTAAATGTGCAATTTTATTAAATTTTATGTTCATATGTAGATTAAGTTATCAATAATTCCACCCATCTGAAATCATAATAAATCTTTCTGAATCATTGCTTTACAATCTTTACAGCAGATGCAATTTTTCTGCCCTGGCTACACTTTCTGACAACAGCAACAACCTTAACAGGTTTATGGTTTTTTCACTGTGTGGCAAATATCAAAACCTCAGGGCTGATGAGTGCTTCCCAGTTTGCCTCAATGAAAAACAGGTAGTTTAGAATTGTATGACAATCTCAGAAATTTACAAGTGGTAGAAGTTAACATGAAGAGTCTCTGCAGATACACAGTAATAAGTTTAACTGAATATGGTAATTTCTTTAGCTGGTGCAGTTATTGCCATAGCAAGGTATGTTAGTTGCCTCAGAGAAATCTGAAAGCTACTAAAAAATTGCAGTGGTTGGCGGTGACCTCCAAAGATGTCTTAACAAGCAGATCAAGCCAGAGTCCGCTCTTATTTCTCTATAAGGAGAAGGTTTTAATATGATACTACGTGGTATTGTACAGATTACAGGCCAAATGTAACATGGCACACAGCAATAAAGGGGAAAAATGACCTATTTGCCAAGGTCCTGCACATGGTCTGTGACAACACTATTTACAATACTTGCAAATCTTGTTTCTTTCCAGCTACCAGACTTGATCTACAGTACACAGGAAAGAAAAAGCTGATGATGAAAATTAGAACTTCCTCAATCCTCACTTTCCATATTTAGTTATAGTAAACCAATATTAAAGGCTAATTTTTTATATCTGAATCCTTATAGGAAGTTGTACTGCCTAATAAGGTGAATTCCTTTTTAAACTGAAGTTCTGTTATCACACTTGCAGGTCTGGGATTTGAAATGACAGCGCCATTATTGTTATCACTGTTCTTTATCTGCTGAAGGACATTTGAGATAAAGCAGTGCAAAACTGTTGTGAGAAATTTCAAAACCATGGTTAACTCACCTAATATCAGATCTGGTTTAAAAAAAAAAAAAAGAGCATTCTGCTATTCCTGTTGGTAAGTTTTCCCAAATCTTAATATTTTTAAGACTTTTTAGGAATTAAATTTTCCTAACTTTTCCCTAACTATTTCTACAGTAATATTTTACTGTAAATAGTCCTTGTGGTCTCTTTTTACTTACTCTTATGTTTTGAAATACAGACAAAACAAAAAAACTTTTTGCGCTATTGCATGATGAATTTTTCTCTGTCCTCTGAACTTGCTCTAGTTCAATACTGTTTTTGTTAGCTAGTCTAATGCCTGCAATTTGATCCCAGTTTACTATGAGTAACTCTTATTCCTCCTGCCTTGTTTCTCAATCTGTCCTTGCTCCCTTGACAGGGTTTCTAATATGAACTATCCTGCTCTTTCAAGTCTTCAGCCACTATCATTCTTTCACTTTTGTTCACATCCATTCATATGAATGCATTGAATTCATGGCTAGATATCACAGTTTACTTAAAGCTATGGCTTATTCTTTCTTGTCATCAAATTCCTAACTTTCTTCATAAAAATCCAACAGTGTTAAAACAAAACAAAAATATATGAAGAAGGTGTCATTTGCAGTTTTCAGCTTTGTAGAGAAAATAGGTTCTTAAGTGTGGACTTGGAAACTGATCTTTGTGAGCAACAGTTTTGTTCTGGTGTCTAGAAAGAACTTAGAAAATCATAGGCACAAGCAATCTTTTTTCCTCTATATATAGAGTTCTGTCCATAATCTTTAATTCCCTTTAAAATAATCTAATCTAATCTATTCTGAAAAAGAAGGTTTTTCACGATGTTCACTAGAATAAAAGCTATGGGCTTTCTTTCATCTTCACAGTCTTTGTTTCCTGTGAACATTAGTACAAAAGTGATTTGGTCTCCAAAACCATTCCAATAAAGGCCACATACTACAATGCTTATTCAAGTATGGAGGTGCTGTTGCTTAAAACTAGTAACTCCAAAGATATAATAAAATCTCTTTGATTTTAGTGGCACTGCAAGAGGAAAAACAATGCCCTCTGATTTGTAAAAGAAGCAAGTGGTCTGTGACATTAACATGTGTAACAGCGAGAGCCCCTGTACTTTTATGAATAGTGTAAAAAATGAATATGGTGTATTATTCAGTAGTTCACATTACACAAGGGAGACAGTATCATAAATGAATATGGTTTTCCACCCTTCTCCATGATATTTAGTTCCCCTTGAGCATTCTCGCTTTCTGAAGTAATACCCTATGTCTGACTTGAAATGTTGTCCACATCCAATCTTGTATGAACTTGTTTAGATATTCTTTTTAGATGCTGGTATTTTTAAGACTAAGAGTTACACTTGTCGAAAATGTAAAAATGAGTATTTCTGAGTAAATTGCAGCATCTGTGGAAAAGAAAATACATCAATCAAAATTCACTCTCTAAATAAGGGTCTTTATGAGACTACATGGATCAAGCTTTGTTTTATTCTATTCTGGAACTTCTGGGAAAATGAACTCCAGTTTTGCGGTTGTAATGATGAAACAGCTAGTTGTTTTGTGTGAAGAACCCAGATCCTGAACCTCTCACACTGAAGACATTCAAAGTAAATTCTGGGTTTCAATCTGATATTTTAGGCCTAAATTATAAGCAAAAGTACCACCAAAAATAGGGAATTAATTAATAAGAAAAACAGAGTAAGCCAAAGGGAAAAAATCCCATTGGATTACAACCTGAATTCTGTCTCCACATGTAGTAAATTATATTTCATATGACATCTGTTTTTTCCAAAAGTATTTTGGAGATGACCACAGTTGGCTACATTCTTCTTTGGAGAAGATCTGAGTTAGGACATTATGATCTCCTAATTATCTGAAGATAGGAGAAAGTCTCCTTCCAGCTCTTAAAAACAGCAGCTACTCAGTAATGAGAGGTCTTGTCATATTGACGTATGCAATATGCTTTCTAAGAATTAAACCAAACTGATTTTGGAATGATAAAGCAGATTCAAATATCATTTACGGTAAATTTTATTTTGCTATGATACATGCGGTAGCTCACATCTGTGCTGCCCTTTGCCACATGACCATATCAAAAATAAACCAATATTTGCCACTTGAAATTAGCATCTTTCTGTCACTGAAAATGATTTATACTTTTTGCTTTTCAGTCCCAAAATCTTAGCATCTGTGAATAAATTAGTTTCTCTTTTTTTTTTTTTAGGACTCCCAAAGTAGAGAAATTTCTATTTTGTGAGACCTTCCTGGTATGAATGTGAATATGAATATACTGCTTACTTTTCACTGCAAATAGAAGTTGATCTGACTTTGTTCTTATTTCATTATTTTAAGTATTAAATTCATATACCCATGCAAAACAATTTAATCTCTTTGAAATAACCTACAAAGTCATACCCCAACTGGATAAAAAGAAATTACACTGGTCTTTACTTAAAATATTATAACTTTGTAGGTTGATGATTTTTTCTTCTTTGGTTTTTTTTGGTACATTTTTTTTCTTTTCTGGTGTGCAGCAGTGTAGGAAGTAATTCTCGGAAGTGAAGCATGAAATACTGATCTTATTTTGAGAAGGACCTGTATCTTTGAAATATAAAATTGTTCGGATTCTAATTATTTGTTTTGATCTTAGAATGGCTCTCACCCATTGTTTACATTAAACTTATTTAATACATATGAAATGTAGCAATTGGGACTATCTGATAAAATATTTTTATCCTGTTTTCTACGGTTGATAGAATCACAAAATCAACAAGACTGGCAGCCACCCCTCGAGGTCTCTAGTCCAACCCCAGTATTCAAGATGGGTCCCCTTTGACAGATTGCTGAGAGACATACACAGCTGGGTATTGAATTTCTCCAAGGATGGAGAATCCACAATTTCCTCAGCTAATACATTTTGTTTCCTTAAATATCGTCTTGGAGCAGCTCTTAAAATATAATCACTTTTATGTGCAAATTATATTCTGTGTATAGGTATAGAATTAAAATTTGGTCATGTTCAGGAAAATTAAATTATAAAAATAATAGAGATTACAATCCACATTTTAATATCTGTTTCCTCTGGATACATTTAATGAAATAACCCTTTTTATTTTATTCAGACCATTCGTTCATCTTTTTTTCCTTTCTCTTTACTCTGAAATCTCTATATTACTTAATTCACTTTTTTTGCTTTAAATCCCAGCTTCTCTGTTATTTTCAAAGTTTTCCATAGCAACATGCTGCCTCAATTTTGATGCTTATCCTTTAGTCTCTGTCTACACAAGCTTTCTTTTAATTTCACATTTTCTTCATAGTCCAACCTGTTTAAAACAGATTCTCACCTAGTCTTCATTGTTCGTCCACTCATTCCTTTAACATTTACAAAAACCTACTTATTCTGGAAAAAAACCTTTAATTATGTTGGTGTATTATAGCACAGTCAGTGGTTCAGAATAGTATTTGTCAATGCTGTAAATGTTCACCTGAACACTTGAATGAATTTGCATAAATTAGTTGATGTTGTGCTTCTGCTTATCATGCACAAGTATTCTTGTTAAATAAATTAGCAAAAGGACATTTTCTGAATTAGTGATTTTACAGAAGACATGCACTAAGTTTCAGAATTATAAATTCTTAGATAAAGGACACTTGAATATTATTGAAACATTTGACGACCTAAAATTGACATATCTTCACATAAAGACTCTGAGGTTAGAAAGTTTTATCCCCATATTACACATGGGAAAGTGGAACACGCTAGTTAAATCTACATCTCTAAGTAGGACAGTATCTAGCACTTTTTTGTCTGTGAAGCTGAACGGTGGGAAGGCCATGTCTGCACTATAGTGAATGTAGTCTTTTGTGTCTTGTAGGCCTTGGTGACTTTATGAGCATCAGATTTAATGATTGGTTTTGTATGTTTTTTCAGAGTGTCTGAAATACTGTGAGGCTGCACAGCAGTCGTTTGGAGTAGTATAAAATGAGTAGGTATTGCATTCATGAGGGCATGAAGAGGCACACAAAGTCTTTTTCAAGGACTATGCAGGGTGGTAAAGATTTCAATGAATTTTGACTGATCCACTCAGCTTATTATTAATAGGCCCTAGCATGTGCCTGCGAACACGAAGATGGCCAAACCTTGTCAAGGATCTTGTTTAAAATTATAGAGGGAATTAGAAAACTACTGGAAAAGTTGTTCTTTGAACTTATTCTTCCTCTCTTAAAGAAACAAAAAAAGATCTCTTGGTAGGCTCATAGGAAATCTGTGGCAGAGCAAGGCACTCCATCTAGGTTTGCCAAACCTTGTACAAAAGTCATGAAGGTGTCTTCCAAATTTTACCTCAGTTTAAAGTGTAGGCTTCTGGTAGTGTTATGGCCTGGAAAAACCTCAAGTATGAATGACACTTCATAAAAACTCAGCTTGGGAATCCAAGCAGAAGGGCTTCAAGTTTTGTGTATTGAAGTGCTAACTGCACAGGTATTTTGATTCATGAAACGAATTAAAATCACTCCACATTCACATTGTTTCTTTTGGGTACTTGATGTGAATGATGTGGGCAAAGTAATGGCACTTATCTGGCACTTAAATTCTGTCATGAAGTTTTACAAGAACAGCTGTATTTGCAAATCCTAGCAAAACATGTCAGTCACTCCTGGCAGTGCAAGGAGGTCTTAGTATGTTATTGAAAATAAAAGTTGCTTTTCAAAGCAAGGAGTTTATCCTTGTCCAAACAGCTCAGTGCATTTATTCTGGTTTGCAAACAGCCATCTCTCTAGTGTTTTTACCAGTTTTTCACCACTCTACCTTGTGCCTATAGTAACTGCTGGGCTTGTGGTACAATAAATTGCATGGTATTGGATATTCAATGTATGTGGTAATAGCTCAGAATATGACGTTATGGAGGTGAAATACAGAACTTAACCTACCAGTAAGCTTTTTATAAAACTTGAATATGCCAGACCTGATTGGTTTTAATTAGATAGTTTGGGACTTTTTTGTTTTTACTTTTGGTTTGACAGTATATCAAGCAGCTGGCAAGTGAGAGACGAGAGACCTTCTGGGAGACCACAAAGTAAAGAGAAAAAGTTGTGGTTCAAAGTAAATTGTTGATCTTGTGTGTGATTCAGAAAGTGATAATAGAGCAAGTTTTTTCTATACAATGGTTTCTGAATGTTAGCTGGTAAGTAGTAATGACAAATACATTAGAAATTTACTTAGCAGTAAGAGGATTGTTATTATTAGTGTGACCATTACAGTACAGGACAAGAGTGGTTATGTATGCAGGAAATGAGACAAACTATAATGCTTTTGACAGATATTAGCAAGTACATACTATGTTAAGATCTCATATGATGCTACAATTTCACTTTCTACTGTGTTGCAGTATAGTAGCTGTCTAGTTCCTACAGATAGTCTATGAGATTTGCTAAACAAATCACTCTCAAGAATGACAGTAATTTTGTGTCAAGTTTTACCTGTTAAAACAAGCTTTCGTGCGAATAAAAAAGCCATCCCTCTTTGATCTGAAAAAAAAGCTAAAGAAAACAAACAAACAAACCAAAACCAAACCAACCGAAACAAAACATAAAACCCTCAAAACAACAAACAAACAAACAAAGAAAAAATCACTACCAAACCAGAAGGATGAATATTACCAGTTCACTTCAGATTACCTGAGCTGTGTTATAATTTATTACTGACTCCCACTATGAGGATTTATCCCAGATTTTGCTTCACAGTTGCGCTCAGCATCTATTCTCAGCTGAAATGGGGTTGCTATTACAGAGCATGATTTCATATTGTGGAGGTGGTTTAAAATCCAGTTCGTATATCACTGTACATCACCATACCTATGGAGTTGTTCTAGGCTATTTACAAATAACAGTGACTCGCTTTCAGAAACAGAATCTCCAGAAGTTACCCTCCACTCTTTTTCTGTTATTTCTCACAATTTAAGTGGATCAAGGATTAAGGTAGTGTATGTATTGCTGAAATGGCAAAAATTATGTTAATATAACCTTAATTATGACAAGGTTCTGATAACCTATTTTCAGTGTTTAATTTTAGATAGTATAATATGATTAGAATGACCATTTTTCTTTGAACTCTTTACTAACTTTTATTTTGGGCAAGCAGATGCACTGCTGAAGCTTGTGACTAGATATCCAGGAGAAAGTCTAACCTTTCATAGAGGGTATACGTACCTCACATGCTACAAAAAAAGCAGAAGGCCCAAGTTCCACACCCAGATACCAAAATCCCAGTTGTCTTCGTACAAATCACTTGTCTCAGCAGAGTTGCAGCAGAAAACTTCTTGCCTTGCCTTGCCCAAAGACTACTTTCTGCATTCAGGTGTTTTTGTTCTTGTTTTGTTTTGTTTTTAAGTCTGTGATTTAGCATTCATTACAGACACAGGCCGTCCATTTTCCACTTCTGTATACTGAAACCAACATCTGCATTTTCATTTATTTCTTCGTGAAGGTTCTCACCATTCAGGAAGTAGACACTTACTTGTGTGCTGGGCAGCCTTAAGATGCATAAAGCAAGTAAAAATACTGGGATCTTTCACTCAGTGAGTGATGTAAGCCACTGCAATGCAACAGGCAATTTTATTCAGAAAGCTTCACTGCTGAAGAAATTTCCCTGTCATGCATTCAGGTTGCAGATTTCTCCTGAACTCTGATTGACGCGTAGTTATACACTGCTGCCTTAGTCGTCTTTTAAATGTGGCTGTGTCTGTTTCTTAGGAAAAATATACAAAGGAGGAGACTAAGGAGAGTAGAAAGCTTAAGCTTTGTCAGTCTTTCTTGAGAAAGAGAGGAGCAATTTATTCTGCTTTAACAAAAATATTGGTTAGAAAGGAGAAAACAAATACAATAGGAATCTGTCTTTCAGAGGTCCTTGAAGAAGGGTGTTTAAGAGAAAAATACCTATGACAAACATACGCTTCAAGGGTTTAATGCATTATCTGCCTTTTTTCCAAGTCCAGGTGGAGGACTCCCTTTCTGTGTAGTTACACACTCAGAGACATTGTCCAACATAGCTAATTGTAGTAAGAATCTGGAAATTTTTGAGACTTCCTTGTCTGTGTGTTAAGCACTTTCTCTTATCCCATATATAGTAACATATTAACATTGAGAGCATAATAACAAAACCTTCACAAGTTGTATTATGTCAGATGAAGTGCATTCATAAAGAGCACTTTAAAGGCATAAAGCAATGTTAAATCTTTAAAGCAATTTAAAAAAAAAAGCACAGCACTACAAAACCATGTCTCATACTCATATTTTAGATTTTCAGATATTTAACGCAAATTAGTAGCTGGTCTTTAACAGATTTTGGGGAGCTACAGCTCCTTTCTCTTCTCTTTGCAAGTAATATTTCCTTAAGAATAAACCATAAAGTATTTTCAATGTCACCAAATAGTCCTTATGAAACATTTCTTTTGAAATACTTGACAGCCAGATCCCAGCATCATCTACTTGATTTCATCCCATGGATTTTCTATACTACAGTTTAAGCTTCTTCTATTTCAGTCTGCTCTGACTGTCACAGCATTCTTGAACTTTAAGTCCGAGACAGTGATTCGTCATTCTGAAGACTGCTCTACCTACAGGCATTTCATGTAGCTAATCTTGATTCAGAATTACTTATTTAGGCCTGCTGCATTAGCTGTAATTTGACAAGGGGCAGTGGTGGCACCTGATCTTTTGACATGTTCTAGCTTCTTTTGGTATGATATAGCAATGGTGATAATCAATGAAATACAAAATGAAATACAAAAAAATAAGAAATACAAGTGGGCAAAACATCTGATTTCAAAATGAGATTAACAAAGCGGATTAGCTTTGCACTGACAATAATTTTTTGAAGGTTTGGAATAGCTTTTTAATTTTTAAAAAATTTTTTTACATTATGCTTTATGTAAATCTCGTGGAAAATTCTGTGATTCTATGTAAGGAAGGACCAATACGTTTGGCAAATTTACATTTAGACATACAGGAATTCCCCAAAACAAATAATGTAGGGTATTTTCAGAAGATAATGCAGACCATGGAAAAGCAGTAATGCATTGATAGGGTCTTGATGTCTGCATAAGTACACTACAACATGAAAAATCAGAGGTTGATGAAATATCAAGGATTTTGCTGAGAGGAAATAAAAGTGTCCAGAAAGACATTCTACTGCAGTTGAACACTCTTCAGGAGATTTTTTAAACAACAATAGCAGCAAAGATCAAACCAACATGTATGGGCACTTGTTGTTGGCTGAACTTCAGTCTGGTGGCTCAGAATAAATGCTGAGGTGTGCGTGTGAGTAATTTCAGAGACATTATGCTGGGCACCAAGGCATTACAGACTGTATTCAATTCCTTGACCCCTAAATATACCTTCAAAGTCATCTTTTGAAAGAGGCTTATAGAAATATGCAAGGTGAGACTTTAGATTTTTACCAAAGAGAGAAAAGACTTTGAGAAACCACATTAGTCCATTTTCCTGATTATTCATTTCTCTCTTCATTACTGCTTTCATTCTCTGTACCTTGGGCTATTCCAGTTTTTGTGGATGCATCCCTCAACTGCCCAAGGCTGGACAGAAGTTCCTTTCATCAAAGAGTTGTCAGTGACATCAATCTGCTTCACAAGGTTTTACCAATGCAAGTGATATATTTCCAGGGGACATTCCCCAGTTTGTCTCTAGGAAATTACTTTCTCATAGAGTAGAATAAAATAGAAAAGAAAAATTCAGTTTGAAGAGATATAAAGTGATCATCTAATCCAGCTGTCTTAGTGCTGTTTTTTGGCAACCTGGGAAGTTTCCACAAGTCCCTGATTGGTTGGAGGGTACTCAGGAATTATCTGAGGCTGGATTATTTGCAACAATTCTCTCTGGATGAAAAAAAACAAATGAGCCTGCTATGTGATCCCATTCCTTCTTCTTCTCCAGAAGTACATAAAGGTTATTTGTATATCCTAATCAATCAAGTTGGATGAGTCTATATTGTTAGTTATCACTGTTATTCAGCACATTACAGAAAGGTATGTGCCTCACTCTAAGGGAGGTGTTGCAGGTCAGGAGGCCTCATAATGCCTTGGAAAGTTCTCTGTGGCTTCCAGGAAAGGTGATAAACATTCTATTCCTCGTATGTAAGCAAAGTAGAACAGGTAATTTCTTTGTTATACTAATGAAGGAGTTTAAAAATATAATTTTGACTTTTAAATTTTTTTTTGTATTTTATTTTGTTTTATTTATTCTGAAAATTTCAGTTAACTGCACACTTAGGACACAGCTTTTCTGGAGTAATATGAGGCAATGAGGAATAAAATCCTATATACTCACTTTCAGCTTTCTCCAAAACAATTAAAGTATTACTTCTGTATTTGTGATTGGCGTAGCAGTAGCACCAAAGTATTTGATATGCTCAGGGTCTTTTCTGAGGTAAGATAAGGTGGTATCCATAGGATGAGAAGGCTTAGAGGGAAAAAAATTAGCCATGTAGTCATATTTTTTTAATAACAAAGCAAATAGGAATTCTGTCCCCAGGAGAGAAAAATGAGTTCTGAAAGATATCAAATCTAATTGCACAGAAATGGATGAGAAGAGAGGATGGTCTCATGCTGATTTTTCCTCTGCTCTTTGATGGGTTGTACAGATGTTTCATAGTGTTTGCTACTGCAGAGATGTCTCATGTTGGAGAACTCTGCCCTGTCAATGGCAATGGTCACCACTGCCATCTCTGCTGCTAATGCAGACAGTGCTTTCATTACCTTTCTAAATATACATTCACATGTCAAATCCTGCAACATGTGCAATTTATGCAATGAAACAATGTTGGCAGAGACAAAATTGCATGTTTGTCCTTTGGCATCACAGTAACAAACCTGAAACTTCATTTACAGTCTGTACTGACTGCCTCTCAAGGATGGCCCAAGGCACTCATGAAGGATGCTTTCCTGACAGATGCTTGCCCAGAAGAGGACCTTCAACCGTATTTTAAAGACCCATGTGCTGTCAATTTTGTCAGCTATCACAAAATTATATGATTTATGTGGATTGCAAAAAAGGAATGGCGATATACTATAATGGATGGAGTTATGTGCTTCATTTGTAAAAGAGAAGCAATTTTTACTAATACAGTGAGTTTAAAAAGCTCAGTGGTGAATGCCAGTGTTTTAGCAAGATTCAGTGTCAAGGCACACTTTATTTAGTTACTGCAGAGAAGACAGGCAGAGGCAAATTGCCAGGTAGACCGTCCCACTGAGTTATGAGCTTCAGAAAGTACTGCTTTTTGAAAGGTCTTTCTAAAGTCTTTCTCACATAGAGGTCTAAGGGTGGTTGGTTCCATGCCTAATCCCAGACTTGGTCAATGGTTTGTGTCAAAAGAATTATAACTGTGCAATCAATCCTTTATATCAGTCACCTGAGATTTCAAAGTCTAGCATGCTAATCATCACTGACCGAGAATCTGTTGTGGGAAGGAATCTTTCAACCTTGACATGAAACCTTGAGAAGCAACCTTGTCCCTACCCAAGGGAGCCTACTGCCACAGGGGGAACACAATGGGGCCCAGGATGTCCGCTATTTATGAAGTGACATGATTGACTTAGAGCCAAGTTTGCTTATCAGCAAGACATGTGGGGCACCCTTAGAGACAGTGCTTGAGTACCATATTGCCGTCCATCCCCCAAAGTCTAGAGTAAGCTGGATAGGACCATGACAACCCCCATTGGTGGTTATGGCTTAACCATGGGGAAGACGCACACCACCACATGTATATATAAAATTAAAGTAAAGATAAACATTTCACAAATGAAGGAAATGTCTGTCAATTCCCTCTCTCAAAAGAGAGATAAGTACAGTATTAGCAGATTGAACAGATAGAATTTTCTCACGGTAATTTTATTTTACTGAAGAAGGGTCTTTGAATTATGTCTAAATTCCTTTGAACTTGGGAAACTCAGCCACAGCTTGGCAGCTTTGCCTTTTCCAACTCTATACTAAGCAAAGCTCTTCATTATCATATTTGTAAGACTTGTAAGACTATTGAATATGACAATCTTAATGTACTTTGTTTTGCGTATGAAACAAACTGCTTTTCGTTCTTATGTTAGAAAGCACTAATTAATCACTTCTGTTAGTGTCTTACAAATTAGAGAGGAAATCATAGGAAGTTTCATGCAGTGAGTAATTTAGGTCCACCTTATCTTCACTTATAAAGAAACTTCAGGACAAAATTGTCACACAGGGAAACTGAAGGGATTTTTTTAAGGATTTGATATGCTATTAAAAAAATGTATAATTTTTTGAAACCTAAGTTACCTCATTATCTTAGAAAATCAATTACAGCTGTTGTACATTCCAGACTACATCTATGAAAAGCTTAGGGACTACTGTGACAGTCAGTCATTGTTTGCCACACACAAAGGCTTCACCAAAATTCACAGTAGCATTTGTTGTGGTTTTTTCTCACTATTTTTGAAATACCCTTAAAATATATGAAATCAAAACCTGGAACAAATCACTGAGTCAACACTGGAAATTGCAAATATATTTTTATTAAAATTTTCTTTAAATGGATTTACATTCTGAAGTTAAACCGCTGAATTTCAGCCCAGCATTTGGATTCACTGAGACAATTTCCACTTGCGTGAATGCATACCTGTTTACTGCTGCAATATAAAACACGTTTGTTTTACCACATAAACCGTAAAACAGCTGAGCTTGTGCAGCCATCAGTATGGCTATCCTAGGAGTCTTGAGACCTTTGAACCTGCTTGAAGGTAGGAACAGGACAGCTTTTAGATGTTAAAAGTCTTAGGCTAGATCATACCTACTTGACATACCATTTATTCTCCCTATATTTGTAAAGAGATGACCTGTTAAAGGTGATTTATCCTTTTGAGAAGGCCATGGACTGCAATTTCTTTTAATTGACCTCTTGCTTCCTTGATCTTAGCATGAATAGACTGCAAAAGTAATTCCTTTGACACCGCAGAGTCAGGAAAATATAAGGCTATAATGTAGTTTCTCTGACTTTTTAATTTTTTTAATCAACAGGTATTATCTGATGTTTCGGTTATTTAACTTATCAGTTATCAACTGAGAATATAATTTTATTAATATGAATTTAGATGACGATAGTGCACCAAGTACTTTTGCATTTGTTTTAACGATGAACAATAAAGATAAATTTTTTTGTTTGTTTTTGAAGTTCTTTTAGTAAATGAAGAAAGAATGTTAAGGAATTTATTTTCATTTTAGAAGGAGTAAAATAATTGCAGTCCCTGATTTAATTCCTGGGGACATGCTCAGAAAATAATGATTTTACGTCGTAGTCATTATTGTTGCTGATAAGGCAGAAGTCACATGCTGAACATTTCAAATGAAACAAGGGTCCTGTGGCAACTGTAGGAACACAACCCAAGTTTCACTTGAAAGGTTATCAGTTTTAATACACAGAAGACAATGAAATACTGTATTCATTTCCCCCATTTTACACAGTGGAAACGGGCTAATTGCAGTGACCAAGAGGTAATGGAAAGAAGCTTCACTCCTTCCCAGCTTGGTGATGTCTACAAAATGACTGAGGGTGCACTCATTTCCTTTATGCAGATCATCAGTAAAATTATTAAACAGAACTGGTCCCAGTACTGAGCCACGGAGAACCTCCCTTATCACTGAGCTAGCTGTGACACCATTCATAATCGCTGTCTGGGCCAGGACATCCAGTCAGTTTTTACCCAGTGAAGGGTGCACCTGTCCAAACCGTAAGCAGCCGTAAATTGCTCCAGAAGAATGCTGTGAGAAATGCTCAAAGGCTTTGCTAAAGTCTAGGCAAATAACATCCACAGCTTTTCCCTGGCTCACCCAAAATAGCAGGTCACCTGGATATAGGACATGAGATTGATCAAGTGGGACCTACCTTCCGTAACTCCGTGCTGGCTAGACCTAATTCCTCAGTTGTTCTGCACATATCTCATGATTGCCCTTAAGCTGATATGCTCCATGACCTTCTATGGCACTGAGGTCAGGCTGACAGGTCTGTAGTTCCCCAGATCTTCCTTCTGATCCTTCTTACAGATGAGCCTTCACATTTGCTGATCTCAGCTGCGATAAATGATTGAAAATAGCTTGACAAGCTCTTCTGTCAGCTCCCTCAGTACCCTCAGGTGGATCCAATCCAGTCCCATAGACTTGTGTTTGTCTAAGTGGCATGATATTGCACTGTACACTGACCATTCCCTCCAACATTTTGAGGGCTTTGTTCATCTCCTCATCTTTGTCTTACAGCTTATGGGTTGGTCTTGCTATTAAAGATTGATGAAAAGTAGTCATTAACTACCTCAGCCTTTTCCCCACCTTTTGTCACTGTGTTACTTTCTGAATCCAATAAAGGATGGGGATTCTTAAGCGATATATAAATAATGGTGATTTTTTTAATAAAGTGTTGGAAAGACAGCATCTGAATATGGTAAGATTCATTATTCCTGTTGTACAAATCATCAAAGTGAGGGAAAGGATGTGCTTTACATTGTCCAAGTTTATTCAGCAAGTCACAGATGATACCTAGACTTTTAGCACTCAAAGCTTAAATTTCAAAAATACAGAGGTTTATTTTTACCTAATGACTGGAGGCAATATAATTAGATTATGAACTCTGGAAATTAAACCAAAGCAAAACACCTGTTTTAATAGTGTCACCCATACCTATGCAGGTCTCCTGTACTACACAACTGCTACAAAAATGAAATAATGCCTGCCTCCTGAGGCTGTGTGGTACGTGAGCATACGACATATTTAATGAGCAAACATTCAGTTAAGAAATGCAGATGACGTGTTGGACTGGCTAGACTCGGAGCTCCTGAGGAGCCCCTTCCAACTCAGCATATTCTATGATTCTATTACTATATTTTTTTCTGCTAAATTGCTGTCTCGTGTTTGGCTTCCTTGTTGAAAAACAACGCTGTTAGAGAACCAGGCACAAATGATACAATTTTACCACACACTCTGGAACCAGTTCTGCCTGGAAACAGCTTTTCCTTCAGCGCTGCACCTCTATGTGTGTCAAGGAACACAGAAAGCTGTCTACACTCAGCAAAATATTTGGCTTTCTTCTCTTGCTCCTCACCTAGAATTTACATGTATGTGTTGCATGTGGATTCCTCTTCAGGCTTAAATCCATGCTTTTTTTCTGTAGTTAAAGAAGCAGTATGCATTCTCTCCAGGAGATTTCGTTTGTGTTCACTCTTCTCTAAGTTTTTGTTTATGAAAATGCAATAAAAATATTGAGATTAATTCTATATTTTCCTTGATGCATGAGAAACTTTTTAACCTTTTTTTCCAAGTGATATTATTTTTTATAAAAGTAACACATAATTTGCCCTGTTCTCTGTGTTTCAGATTAATGAATCCAGGTGGTGATATCATTTCCAATTTGTGTGGGAAAATGCACCCCTTGATTACTCTGATAATGAGAGTGGTTATAAATCCAATCATTCTTCATTTTTGCTTTCTTCTGTAATCGCTGTAATTCTTAAGATGTGAACATCATGACCTGTTTTCCAGGTCTTCAATTTTATTATCAAAACAGTGAATCTTTTCTGAATCACTTGAAAATCTTCCTCGGAAGAAAAGGTTAAGTTTTTCACAAAGCAGGCTCCTTTTCAGGTTTTTTTACAGATTTCCAGTTACTTTTTCCAGTTATCAAGAGTAAAATATTAATAATCCATAATGACCTGTCAGATATGTGTACTTCAGGGAAAAATTTCAAGACTGTTAGATCCTCAAGGAAGAATAAACTGTTATCTGATCTAGGCTAACCTTATGTAAAACATAAACCACAGAAGAGTCTTGCAGTAAGACAATATTTTTTCCTGTCTGTGCTCCAGGAAGACCCAGCCTTTATTTAAAGATTCGAAAGTGAAAAAAAGAGGGATGTGCTTTTGTACTGAGTTTCAATTTTCAAGATTAAATAGAAGTGATCTACAGTGACAGATGCAACTCTAGGTAAACTTTCATGACTCGGATATAAGGGCAGAGGTATCAATGATGTTCGTCTATGCCGACCTCCAGTAAAATACAAAAAAAAGAGCAGTGATTGTTCCATTAAGAATAAGATTTTTCTTTTGTGTGAGTTTTTGCTTCTGTTATTTTATTTTAATCCAGTTAAGATAGGCTGTTAAAAAGCTCTAGATGTCTTTTACAAGGTTGTGTCAATACATCTGAAGGTGTTATCCAAATTTTCCAGATTGTTTAGGAATAAAAGGGTATGAGATGTGTCACACTAAACCATATAACTGGATATAGGTTTCCTTCTACACTAAATCATCAGCATTGCATGATTTTACATTTCAATACACTGGCTGTATGCTGGAAATAGTAAGGTCATTTTTCTTTTCCAATTCTTGTTCAACATTCACACTTTACTGAATTCTGGAAGTTCCCAGAATTCTAGAATTCCGCAAATGAGAGCCTATAAGTTTGAAGCAGCATTTACCTCTTCAGTGAAAATTGCTAGATATAACCTGTTCCATGAGAAATGCAGGAAATTTCTAAACATTGATAATTTTTATCTTAAACTTTACATCTTTTCTGCCCTGCTTAAGTTTACAAATTTTCATTATTGAGGTGCCTTGAAGTAGAGCTAATGGCTTCTCTTCATAAGTTAACCAGAAAAAAAAGGCTGAAACTAGAACAATATTAATGAGCGTAGACTATATAAGCATTTCCACATTTCATTTTTGTTAAAGAAGATCTTTCTTGCTTTAAAATTCTTTGTTTCTTTCCCAAAGAACAGAAAAATAAGATGGATGCCACAGTTGGTTCTCTTTGTTAATACTGCAGTTTATTGTCTTCATAGGCCTAAGAGGTGTTCAGGAACATTGTTTTGCTATGTACTAGGGAAAAAAAAGAGCATTAACACTATTCACTGAAAATAAAGTGTCATTTACTAAAGCACAGGTAATTACAACAAATGTTGCTAAATGTTGATAGCACACTTAGTCTGAGAAGACCCACATATACTCTACTTAAATATTTTTATATGGCAAGTTATATTTTTAATTAATACTTAAAGCAGTGTTTGGAGTAGTTTTCCTTCCATTTCTTCAGCAAATAAACATCTTAGTTAACTGACTTTTTGAGATAGATCAAAATTTCATCTGTCCAGGGACATATAAAAGGCAATGAACTGCTGCATTCAAAAGACATTGAGGTGCTGATGCATGTCCAAAGAAGAGCAATGAAGCTGATGGATGGCACAACTCTTATGAGAGAGGTGGAGAGAATTGTGGTGAGGGCATTCTCCTCTTGAACAGAAGGCTCAAAAGTGTCAGTCTCTAGTGAAATCAAAGAGACACATGACAGCATGCATGTCTGGAAAATACTTTTGAAGGATGCGCTTAAAAGACAGTCTACTTTCCAGCAGGACTAAGCTTACCAACCTCATTTTTCAGGTGATCACATTCTTTGCCATCTTCAGAGAACTGTCAGAGCTTACCACTGAATAAGAGACTTATTTTGAAAATGCATTTCAGGACTTCCAGCTTCTAGAGATGTTGAAGGTAATTGTCAGCTTTTCTGAAACATAAGATGAAATAGCAATGTTTTTTAGTGAGCATCTTTATCCACCTATTCTTAAGCAGGATATCAGTCTGAAAGTTTCTGTAATTTACAGCTGAAACCAACAAGACAAACAAATGGTTTAAGAACATACATGGTTTCAAATGTGGGTCTGTCGTCATACTGGTATTGTTGAATAAGATAATAAACCAGTAAGAATAACCTAGGTGTTATGTTTTAACTGAAGAATGTGCACAAATGATGGAAAAAGTAGTTCTGATTATTCTAATTGTCTAAAGAACTAAAAGTGTAGATTTTCTAATATCATAGGGTTTCTAATAGTATAGGGTTTTTTTTTCCATAGATCTACAAGTATGCTGGAAAATCAAAGACATCTATAAAATAATGTTTTTACAGTTAAAATTTTAATGCATTTCTTATTGAACATAATTGGAAAAAAAAAGAAAAAAAAACCCAAAATAACACTGTTAATCAATCCAAAGAGAATAGTAAAAAAACATTAAATTTATATTTCTACAGTAATATACTACTTCAACACTAAACAATTCTGCTTCAAGCTATTGTTTTTCTTAAAACAATAGCATATTTTTCTTTTGACATCTTTATGCTTTTACAAAAATACTTTTATATACACATAAATTGGTGATGACTATAGAAAAAATCATATTTAATAAAAAAACTGATCTTACAAGTTTGAGTTCAAATATGAATTAGTAAAAAACTTCTAATATTGAGTGTTTCACTCTGTCATTTGGTTTTTTTCATGGGTCATGATGTTTGTATTTGCTTTACCAGAAAATTCGCAAATCTCCTTCCAGCTCACAAAGAATGAATACACTGCTCTATTCATTATCTCTGTTTCATTGTAAAAGGAAAATCTGGAAAATCTAAGAGTACAACTGATGTTAGAAGTGATAGAAGCTCACAGTTGTTTTATGTCTCACTCCTCTTTCCTCTGTCTGCAGATACCATTGTCCAGTAACTTTTTTCCCTTCTATAATCTGTTATTCGTAGACTGTGGTGGAAAATAAATGCAAATGGTTTGACCTGTCCAGAGTGCAAACAGCAAGGCTAGCCTGAAAAAGCTTCTTGTAGGATTTCAAACTGGAGTAGAAGACAAGGTGCAATATTCAGACCTTATTAAACCAAGGATTTTTTTGTTTTACTCACCTTTGAGAAAACCAAGTTGAAGGCAGAACGACTCGACTGCCAATGTTATCACCCTAGATGTTTCTGTTTCCCCATCAAATCATAATTAGGAAATTCTCCCAGCAAAATATGAGTTCTACAAGGCAGTACAGCAATAGCAGAGAGCTTATTTCCCCTATCACTTACTTATAAGTCAGTAAATAGAGACATCAGCAGCCTCTGTGTCACTTATCAAATTATTTCGGGACTGGAGAGAGATCTCGGATTATCAAGACCCTGAAGTACCACTAGATGAAATTCATATAAGTTTTTTCCATCAATATGTGTTTCCAGAGAAAGTTATGCTGATGGAGACATTATTAGGTGCAAGTTTTTAAATAATATATATTTTTTTATTTTTAAAAATAATTTCACTTACCAAAGTCTATGATAAAGTATGTATCTAAAGGCTACAGAGTTTTGTAAACTATTTGAAGATGGCTCTGTGAAGATGTACTTTGTCAACAAGAAATATCAGGCTGGTGAAACTGAAGCAGCTCTGATATTACTTCAGCTGCATATTTCCCAGTTACAGGTGAGGAAAGGTGGGGTTGATCTCAATGATACCGGCAGTCTTCTGACCCTGTCAAAAAAAAAAAAAAAANGAATACGGTGGAAACGGCTCGTGATTAGAATGGACAGCCTGTCTAAGAGGAGACGAAATTTTCAGTGAGAAAGTAGTCTTTGAGCTACTCCATCTCTTATGTTTGCACAGTTCTTTTGAGCAGCAGAACCTGTAAACAGAATAGCAACGTGTTGCAGTAACATGCAGAGTATACAGAAATTTGCACCAGGATAAAGTTGTTCCTTGGTTGATTGTTTGTGCAGGAGAGGTGTGGCCCAGTAACCTTGCAGATTCTTACAGTGACCCTCAACAGATCAAAGAGCACATCCATATTTTAAAGGATTTCTCTCTCTTTGGTGATTACCAAAACATCTGTTAAACAGATTTGATAACATCACTTAAAATTGGAGGATTTGTTAGGTTTCCAGTCTCTCAATACTTATAACAGTTAGACTCTTTCATGAAAGACATGCCGAGTTTCTTTCCTTCACAATGCAAACAAGGCTATTGAAGACAATAGTGAAATATTTAAACAGACAACTATTAAAATCTTTTCACTGCTGTAAAGCATCCAGAGATTCTTTCCTGCCACACCTGACAATTATTAATGTCATCTTGCTGCTCTTTCTTCTTTCATCCACTTCAAACCTGGAAATTATAATTATCAGAGATCATCAATGCAATGTAGGAAGGAAAATAGGGACAGCAAAAATCATACTAAACAGCAGATACTAAACATATCACAGATATGGAGAGGTAGGTCTTCGGTATTCCTCCTCTTCCCCCAACCTAAAAGTCAGTGGTTGGAAACAAAATAGAAAAAGCACCTGTCTGTGGAGATGAGGGAGAGGAAGGAACTGCTCCTGCTTGCTGACAAACAGTGAGTGGCCATTCTGTTTCTTGATCCCATGGACATGGGAAGTGTCAGAGCTAAACTTTACATGGAAGGAGACTGCTCTGTTTGACCACTGAAAACCCAAATGCTGACATACCATGAACATAATAAGCAAGCTATCAAAGTCAAATATAATTCATGTTAGTCCTGAAGTGATCGATAAATACATTTTATTTTCCTGATAGTGTGAGGAAGTGTTTTAACCAGTTTAGGAATTATGTAAGACATTAACACAAAAAATGTTGCATTTATGTTGACTTAGAGCAGTAAAGCAGACTTAGTTTTACCTGAGCTCTTTGGAGGTCTTTTTTTGGTATCATTAAAATTTCAATCAATCAATTCCCTTTCATTTAGAAAAAAAAAATTAAAAATGGGACTTTAATTACTTCTAAATCCTGAGTTCTGAGAAATACCTTGAGACATGTTCTTCTTTCAATGCTTTTCCCTTGTAATTGCTCAATAAGCAAAAGTGTCTAGTTATATAGGAACAATATCATAAAGACAATCACAGCAGCCTGCTAAAATCTCTTATTAAATTTCATAAAAGTTTCAGTCTCCTGCATGTTTTCTTGGAGAAATTACACAGCACAGTGAGATATCATTGTAGCTCACAGATACTGCCTCCATCTTTTTATAAATTAAGTGTTATCTCATGCTGCTTTAAGACCACTGATTAAATAAATAAATAAAAATTGGAACAATTACTATTCTATGCTATCCAGCAACACTTGGAACTTTGCCTTTTATCTTCAGAAAGAAAAAGTCGTATGAGGTGAACAAATAATTTACAAGATTTTCAAGGTTGTTCTCTGATGCAGTTCATGGCATCTGAGAACACAGGTTTGAGACTTTAAAATTCAGAGTAGGCTTATTTGGAAAGGAAGCCGTCTACAAAATTATAAGAATTAATCCAAAGGATATGCTGCTCATTAGAGTTTTAAGAGGTTGCAATTTCAAAGTTTTTCATGCTCAGTTGCTTCAAATCACCCATGTTTAGAGACATCTAAAATATTCATGGTCTATGGATCTCTGATGGGATAGCACACATTAGGAATCTGACACAAACATCAGTGTGTGGATTTTATGTATTTAGGCAGTTGCAAAAATATGGTTCAATATTCTCTAAAGTGTATCTCTGTGAATTAATACTGCCGGAAATTATCACATCCATATTGGAATGAGTAAGAAATACATACCCTTTTAACATTACACATCAGCAAGCAAACCAATCTAGTTAATTTCTACCATGTGGTATGACTAGAACTATTTTTCAGTGATTTGGAGAATCATATTTTTGGTCTGTAGTTCGTAGAAGTAAAAATAATACCTACCTCTTAGAAAACACTGGCCTTTTACAGTTAGTCTACACACAATTAATATAAAAAAGATCAGGTCATTCAGCTGTTATATACAAACTCATTCCATAGAGGTTATGGTGATTTACTTGGGCAGACAGTCTTCTCTGCAATACTACTTTGGAAAAATAAAAGTTTTAGAGTGATAGAAATATGATAATATGATGCAGAAAATTTATCAAAAGCTATATTAATTAATTCTAGCACTAGTCACTCATCATTAGTTCATTCACTGTAATAATCCGTTCCAGAATCAACAAATCCTATTTTCTCAGTTATTTTCCCTGTTTTTAAAGGAGAGACATTTCTAATACTCTTTTAATAAAATGAAAATGAATCCCTGTTATTACTAGATTAGAAAATGTAAATCAATTTACATTTTATTCAAAAAGCTTGGAACAAAAGATACGTTCCTATTATGTTGCTACCAGAGTCTGGCACAAGTTTATTATATCTCATATTCCTGCCTTTTATCTGTAGTTGTTTCCTCAACTGGACGAGAGTGCATTCATGTCCTTTTTAGGGTTTTAGCCTTTCAGTCATCTTTTTTTATTTTATAGTAGAATTTAGATCAGCATTCTAAATTATTTATTATATAATTTTTAAATTTCATCTTGCCTGGCCATAAATGACATCATAAATGATAGAGTATCTTACAGAAATGTGTTACAGTGGTATATTACTTAAAATATCCCTGGAAAGTTGTGCCTTGCAAATATTTGCACATTTGTTAAAAAACATATAAATTAATCATATTATTAGCTCAAAATACTTGATGGGCTGAGATCATGTCCTGTAAAATAATACATATTGATGTAGAAAATATCAGATAGAGAAGCAGGTATACATAGTTTGTCTTTAGTAGGCACTAGGAATCTTCCCTTTTAAAAAATCTGATTAAAGATAGAGAAGGTTATGCTAGCTTCAGAAGAACTGAGAGTTTAAGCAAGCTTCAGGAATCAAGTAGCAACAAAGAAGAGAATGTTCAACAGGAGATAAAAATAATAATAAAGAAGAATTTTGCAGAATTTCTAGCCATAGATACAATATCAGAATTCTCAAATACTTCAGTATTTAGGACCGTACCCTTCCAGGAGTAAATCAGTGTAATTTCACTGAATTAATCCGAGCTATACTGGAATAGTTTTTAAAGTCAATTTAAAGCAAATACTTCCATCTCCAATATTATCAGCCCCTCTATTCCCTTGTCATGTCTATCTATTAACATTGTATAGGTATTGCTTTAGCTAATCTTCATGCATATTTAAACAAACTGCATGAAAATCTAAGTTGCTTTGGAAAGCAAACAAGTCCAGAGTTATCTTTTGGGCTTTTATCTTGCCGCGATGTGATCCTTGCTTGAAGAATTCAAATTACTTTTCTGTATTTCAAGTACACAATCTGTACACAAACAGATTAAAAGATAAACAAATATGTAGATGTACACTCCATGGGACAAAAAGACCGAACTAAAGCTAAGGTCTCTCATACTAATGAAGTTTCAAGGCATGCAACTGCCTCAGAACTGTATCTGGTCTTTTAGAAAGTCTCTGATTCTCACAGAATTGAGATATACCAGCTGCACAAAGCTGCCATCACTGAGGATGGCACATCATCGGGAGATCATCTAGTCAAGCCCTGGGTCAAAGAAAGGCCACCTACACTAAGTTCTTTTGAACAGTGTTTGGGTTACAAATATGCCCAAGGATGGAGACTCCACAATCTCTCTGGGCAAACTGCACCAATGCTCAAACACCTCCAGAGTAAAAAGATTTTCATTATATAAGTGCAGTTACATATATTTCAGTATTTACCTAAAGCCTCTAATCCTTAACCCCTGAGGAAAGCCTGGCACTGCCTTATATATGCCCGTCCTTCAAGTACTTACGCAAATGGATAAATTCTCCCTCTGAGCCTTCTTTTCTCCAAGCTGAACAGTCACAGACCTCTCAGGCTGTCTTCATAACAGACATGTTCTGGTCCCTTCATCATCTTTGTGACTGCTGGATTGGTTTCAATATGTTCATGTCTCTGGTACGAGGAAGCTTGGAACTGGACACAGCACTCCAGGAGTGGCTTCACCAGTGCTGGACAGAGAGGAAGGATGACGTCCACCTGCTGGCAGTGATGCTCCTAATGCAGCCCACGAGGTTGTCGGCTGTCTTTCTTGCAAGGGCAGTTTACTTGCTCATGTTCATCTTCCTGTTCTCAAAAGAAACCTCAGGTACTTTTCTGAAGAGATCCTTTCTGTCCAATTGGCCTTCAGCACTTTCTTGTGCTTTGGTCTTTCTTTTGCTGCTAACATACCTACAGAAGCCTCTCTTGTTGCCTTTTGCATTCCTCGCCCAGTATAAATTGGATGAAGTTTGTCTTTCTTATGTCCCTCTCTGCATCTTTGAGCAATACCTATATTTCTCCTGGGTCATCTTACCGTGCTTCTCATTCTCTTATGACTCATTTTTTTGTCTGAATTTTGTCAGCAGATTGTTGATCATCCACACAGGCCTCCTGCTGCCTATTTTAATCTCCTGAATTACCCCATTCAAGCCCAAGAGTAGAGCAGATTGATATTGAACATGGAGGACATGATCATTGGAAATCAAACAATTTCTCCTGAACCACTCCACTCCACTCATATTTCCCAAGAGATTCTTCTAAGTGGTTTCCCACCTCAGTCTGGTCCTCTGCAGCCTGGGATTGTGATCTTGCTTTTCGCCCTGCTATTTTCTTTCGGAAAGTTGTACTCCACCACTTCATGGTCACTACAGCTGAAGGATTCCATTGCTTCTAATGTAATTAGACCGCATGCTCAGTCTTTCTCTTCTTTTGATTTGGTGAGTTTCTTGGGTAGGTGGGATTTGCATCACAACCTCCTCCTGCTGGAATTACCTTTTACCCAGTCAGGCACAGTAACTATGTTGTGATTTCAACACATTTGATGAGGTCTGTAATTTCTGCATTCTTTTTGTCTCTTATCAGAAAGACATTCTTCTTCCCTTCAGCTTTGTCATCCTCCCCCTAGGTCTGCCATAACACCTGGACTATAGTAGCACTTCTTTCTTATCTCGCGGTCCAGCTGTAGGATGTTATTTTCCAGGTATCCACGGAGGCATGTATGGGGTGGGGGAGGAGGGAGTCTTCAGTGGTCAGTTGTCACAGATGCCATCTCTACTTTAACTCTTTGTTTGATCAGTGATATGCCTGTGAGCAGTTTCTTCTTTATGCAGATTACCACAGTGGGAATTATTGCCCGGATGTATTACTAAGGATCTATTAACCAGGTCTCACCTCTGTCAGGCCTGGAGTTAGCACCATCCAATTTTCATTGAAATAAAAAAAAAAAAAAAGAAAAAAATGATAAAAATTATCTAAGACAAGTTTAATTGAAGAAATAAGGATACATTTGATCTTTCTAGTAGGGCAAATAAGGTCATCCTCCTTAATAAAACAGCTTATCACCTGTCGTCACCTCTTATGTTCATGTGTAGAGCACTACAACCTACTTTTCTGACTTTGAGCAGAAAATAACAAACTTCCTTATCCACTTCTAATCACAGCTGCTCAAATTGATTCACAAATTAAATAATTCATTTGGAAAATACTAATCTTTCACAGGTAATTTGAGAAGAAATAGTGTTGATGAATTCTTTTTTTCATGATTTTTTTGATGATTCTATTGCTGGAATATTCTCAGGAAGAGCTAATTTCTTCGAACTCAGGTTAGCCACTGAATGAATAATTTGATTAATGTTTATTAGTTATTCTTTTATTGAAAATTTAGTTTTTCCATATATCATGTTTCTGTAACATGAAATTTTAATGTCTAGTGATAATTTAGAGAAAAAATTTTCACAGCAGGTTCACACATAGGATATGCCCGAAGGCAGTTGAAAAAGCTTCCTGATGTAGAATTTGCGTGGATTTACAGCTATTGATTAGATGAAAACACCAATTAAATGTTCAGCAGTTACACTAATGCTGCAGATACTTGCCAGTGCTTCATAGACTGGTAAATTCTAGAGATAAGGGGAAAAAATACAAAAATACAAAAAAAAAAAAAAAAAAGAAAAAAAAAAGAGAAAAAGAAGAGTTTACATTTTTTCACATTTTATATTTGTTTATAAGTCAAAAATTATTATTTCTTAACGTAAAATTGGGAGGGTCATTGGAGAAGGAAAGTATGTATGATACGTTTTTAGTCCAATATTATTTCTGTCTTGAGACAAAATAGATAAGCAATAACTCTTTCTATGTTGCAATGCACACAGCAACTTATTACATTGGGGAAAGATTGTGGTACCTTAGTTCTATGAGCAGGAACCATTAAATAGTTGCTCTAGTGAAAAATAAACAGAAGTTGATGCTTGTTTCTGATTTGAATAAGGTAGCAATTGAAAAATCAATTCTGTTTTCTACTCTCTTAATTAGAAAGCAATTCATCAGAACCAAACAGGTTTCATATGACATCTTATGAAAACTTTAGCCCTTAAATCCAGGTTTGCATTGGGGGCTTATGCTGTGAGTTGTTTAGAGATGAAATAATAAAGGAAAGTTTCCCTATCTTTTATATTCCTCGGTCACAGTAATGGAAAAAAATACCATTGCATAATCTTCACCTTGATTTAACTATATGACAAGGAAAAGCAATTTTTTTTCCTTATTCTGGTACATCTGTGTTATCTTTCATCTGTCTTTGTAGCATAAACATAATGTCTACTGAAGAATATAAACAACTCATGGATGGTTCATATACTCATGATGGTCTCTTTTTATTTTTTTCTTTTTATTAAAGTATCTCCTTATTTTACAACAGCATATGGCAAGTTTTTTGTCTTGTCTTTGACTTTTGTATTACCTCAGATATAAAAATGCACCCATCTCTGTCCAAAAGACTATTATTTACTACTACATTGTGATCTTATTTCTAATTACTGGGTGTGCTACCGCTGTTGTTGCTATTGTTGTAGGAAAAGTGACATTTACTAAAACTTCCTTTCTTTTAAAGCAGAAACTGTTTAATCTGATAAAACTGGAGTACAAAGTGACTTTATGTGAAAAATTAATTCTTTCGACATGACTGAACTTTCTCAATTCAGTCAATATACCTTAAGTAGTAAGTTAAGCACTAAAGATACAAGAGTCAAAAATTATCTGTTCTCTTAGAGAATAGGCAGATTGGTGCCAAAAGGATCCAATTGTAAAGGATTGATGCAATTTTGAACAAGAGCAAGTTGGTAAGTTAGTCAGAGAGGTGCTGAGGATTGCCCATGATCTGCCTGAAAATCGTTCATAATTTTCCCATTCAAACATGCTTTACTCACCTATAATTATCTACAAATTCAAAAAATCAAGATTTTACGGATAAAATGTCTGAGATCCTTAACTGCAATGCATTATGACCAAATTAATAGTTCGATGAGGGACATACTTTGAAGACATACTTTTCATTGTTAGAGCAGACACAATTCAGATACTATTTCAGGTCCAGAAGAAACCCACTAAAAAGCTGCTTCCTGAAACAATATCTTAAACAAAGCCTTCTGTTTTTTGAAGCAATCTCTGAAAACAAAGAGATAGAAATTTAAGAAGAGTGTGTTTCTTCTAGTTCATAGGAAAAATATAGAAGCAGAGAAATCTTACTTACTCCTCACTACTTTAAAAAGCAAAGGAAGCCTCTGATAGGGGTGGAGGTGGCAACTCTGTGTCCTGAAACAACTTACCAAGACTCACTCTGCAAATGCAGCTGACTAGAGAGTTATATCTAGTCTGCCCAGTAGGCTTGGAATTACTAGGGAAAGGTAGGAGTTCTGTGTGCATACCTTCAAACCACAGGCTAGTGAAAAGATGGTCAAACATTATGAACAAAGGAATGGAGCCAGAACCACAAATCCTTAAACTACACCTTTCCATTCTTTTTTCCCTTGGAAGACAGTAGAAGTAGCATGGATAGGGTTTTGTCAGTTTTCTTTTTATGTCTGTACCTTGCAGGGAATAAAAAAAGAATGAAAATACAGAATATAGTGCTATCCATTTCCTTTTTATTAAAAATATGATAGAGATAGCCTTTCTAACAGAGCAACACTTATTTTAAGAAACAAGTTGACACTTGTTAATATGTGCTGCACTAATGGCCTCCAGGGTAAATGACATCTAAATTTAATAGTTCAAAATCTTGTTTTAAAAGAATTTTTAGCTGAGAAATTTCCGAAGGTAATTTAATTAGTTGTATTCTGAATTAAATTGTCCAGAAGACAAATTAAGCTAAGACCATAATTCAAAATTTTTATTGCAAATATTATTTGTGTCTGGATTTTATTCTTAAGATCTCAAATTATCATGCTTCTGTGATTTTTTGATACAGAGACAGTATCAAAGATACATCAAGGTAAAAGACTAACCAGTCTAGTCTAGTGTAAATAGCTGTCAAATTCAGTGCTGTGAGTATATTTTGCAGAAAAACCGTAAGTTGTTTGGGGGTTTTTGCTGCTGTTAGTTTCTTTCCATGAATCATATATTTCTTACAGAAATCATTGCAGTCTCAAATAATTCGAAGCTTTAGTTCAAATTCTGTAGGTATAGCTATTCCTCTGCAACACAGCTAAATGAAAACAATAAAATATTGATATTTCTACTTGTTTAGGTACTTCCTAATCTTGCTACCATTCCCACAAAATAGCAGGAGAGACAAAACCCTATATGCTCCTGTTGCACGAATTTTAAGGACATTCATGCAACAGGAAGAAGACGGAGGCTGAAAATCTTCAGGCTTTTAAAAAATGTAGGCAGTTCTAGTAAAGGACAATAATACTTATAGAATTCATGTGATATTAAACACTCAGGATGTTCCATCACTGCCATAAAAACATTTCCAAGCACTTCATAACCTCCAGGAGTCCCGTAACCGCAGAAGTGATTCAAACCGAGGCATAGTCACAAGAACATGATTATTCTCCTCTTTTGAAGCATGGACCAGATATAAGATAACTTCAGAGGAAACCCAAACTTTGCTATTTCCACAGTCCCTTTCTTTCACCTTTCAGGTTTTTCTCAATCTCTACAAATATTTCTTTGAAACAGGTCTGGTATATTTTTTCTTTCCCTATAGATGGTAATTTTCCTAATTTATACTCTTAATTACTATCTGTAATAGAACTGTCCTTGTAATTTCTGTCTTGACCAGAAATTCATGTTAGTTTCTGCTTCTATTACGCTGTTCCTCGTTTCTGTCATTTGCCATGTTGCTGTGTTATTGGTCCAACCACTAATCAACACTGTTTTAAGTTGTATGTCTTGTACCCCTCTTTGATATCTGTTACAGCTTATAATTTTTCATGCTGTTATCTTGCTAGCGCAGCCACAATTCAGAGTCAACACTCCACACACATGGCAAAACAAAAAGAGTTAAAAGCCTACTGGAAAAAAAACCTCTAACAATCCCTTGTCAATTAATATCTTTATGAATTTTAGCACCAATTTTTTCTATAAGCAAATTATTCTCTCCTTTACCAGTATTCATTCTCCCGTATGTGAAGCTTCCTCATCAGAAATATATTTCAATAGAAATCAATGACCCACTTCATAGATTATCAAATAATAATTTCAATTTCACTATATCATCTTAAGGATCATCTTCTCAATGCCCATTATTGCTTTCAGTAAAGTGAAGTTCCAATAAGTTATACTAGAATTTGTGTATCATATTATTCATAAAACAAAACATCTTACTCAATGTTCTTTGAAAGGTGTCACCAAGTAATATCAAGATATCACAATGGCTTTCTATTTACTTCTAAGACATTTGCACTAAATAAACAGCAATAGAAGAATACTAGGAACACGTTCTTGTGATTAAAAGGTCTTTGTCTTCCATTAGGCTATTTCCAGGAAATCTAATAACTTATAGACCGTTACAAGAATCAAGTATTTTGCTCCTGTATACACATTGTCCTTCCTGACACCATTTATGTTTACTGCTGAATGATATTGTCCTTTTAAATAAATGGTTCACCACCATTCAACACCAGTATCTACATCTAAACAACAGATAGTATTTGTTTTTTTGAATCAGATTCTCCATGAATCTGTTGAAAGGGGAATCTCTTGTAAGATAATCCCTGCTTTTGGCTGCCTGGTTCTACTGCTCTTCAGGATGCAGTTAGCCCTCTCAGCTGCCTGGGCACACTGCTGACCCACAGTGAGCCTGCTGCTGACCAGCACCCCCAGATCCTGTTCTGCAAGGCTGATCTTCAGCCACTCCTCTCCCAGCTCATATTAGTGTCCAGAGTTACCCCTTCCTAGGTGCATAATCTGGCATTTTATCTTGTTAAATTTCATGCCACTGATGATTGCTCAATGCTCCAATCTACACAGATCCCACTGCAAGACCTCTCATACCTCAAGAGTCAACAGCACCTCCCAGTTTTGTGTCATCAGCAAAAACTTAAGTGGTGTGTTCCACTGCTGCATCCAAATAATTTACAAAAATATTGAATGGAACAGGTTGTTAAGCTGAGCTCTGAGGAACATTTCCAGTTTCTGATAGCCGACCAGACATAGTTCTTGTCCTGGTTTGTTCCAGGACAGGGATAATTTTTGCAGTAGCCCTGAGGAGCAGGAGCCTGGTGCTGTGTGGCCATGTCTAGATTGTTATTCTGTACTATCTCATGTCAATTGCTAGGGGCAGGGATCAGGGATTCTCTGATAGAGAATCTTCTCCCTTTAGAGAAGAAGGACACGGTTTTCTGGCCAAACAATGTGTGGCAGGGTAGGGTACCTGTCTGCCATAGTTCATTGTCACACAGGGTCCATGGTACGCATACTTGCATGCAAATCACTCTCTCTGCCTTTCAAATGACCAACCTTAAGAGTCACATCATGTGCCTCTTGAGCTCTGTCAGGCTTGCTGCTGTGACCACTTCTCTGGACAACCTGTTCCAGTGCCCAACCACCCTTTGAGTGAAGAATCTTTTTCTGATATCCAGCATAACCTCCCATGAAAACAACTTCAGACAGTTTCCTCAGGTCCTGTCACTGGTCACCACATAGAAGGGATCAGTGCCTGCTCCTCCTTTTCCCCTCACAAGGAAGTTGTAACTGCAATGAGGTGTCCCCTCAGTCTCATCTTTTCCAGTCTGAACAGACTGAGTGACCTCAGCCACTCCCCAAACTACTTCACTTCAAGGCCCTTCACCATCTTCGTTGCCCTCCTTTGGATGCTCTCTAACAGCTTAATGTCTTTTTTGTATTGTGTCACCCAAAACTGTCCCCAGCACTTGAGGTGAGGCTGCCTCAGTGCAGAGCAGAGGTGGACAACGCCCTCCCTTGCCCTGCTGGTGGTGCTGCCCCTGATGCATCCCAGTGCAGAGCCTCAGCATTGAGCAGAGTTTTCCCACAGGCTGGCACACAACAGGGAATATGATAAACACACTCAATCCCATGCTGTCTGGCCCAGGTGTCTGTGAGGATATTTTTGAAATGAGTCCCACTGTCTCAGTTCTTTCAGGGGTGCCATGTCACCACAGTACAAGAGACTGTTAAAAACCACGTTGACAACAATGGATGGTGGGACCTTCAAACATTGAGATGTAAATTTAGCATAGACCACCTGGACAGTTAAGGGTACACCAGAAGCTGTACCCATCAAACTGTCCCTGCCCAATCAAAACCTTCAAGTATTGTAGAAGGGGGTAAAGTCAGCATGGTGCATATAAGATATATGTGAGGGAAGACAGTCTGGATTGAGTCACAAATTTTTCTGTAGTCACATTAACAACTCTAAAAGTGAATATTTTCTAATTGCCTCACTGAGTACTATTGACCAGAAATCATCTTCACAAAGTTCAGAATTTTCACAGACCTTCTTGTCACAACTGTATCATATTCTAAGTTGAAGTCTGTGAAGTTAAAATCTCAAGACAAGGGCTACTGATTCAGAGATTTCTTCTAATTGCCTGTGGAATAACTTATTCATGGACCAGCTGGGCTGGGCAATTGGTAGGAGACACCCACTACAGTATCTCTTCTTTTTTCTATTCCGCTAACCCCGAGTCTCTCAACCATATCACCACTAATGGTGAGGCTGTACAGTCAACCTCTCCATTTCATTCAGTGCAGGTCCTTCACCTTGTCTTCTCTATCACCCCAGAACAGCCTGTAGCCCTCCATGCCAGCACTCCAGTCATGGGATTAATTCCACAAAGTCTTCCTAACTTTGCAAAAACATCATCGCTCTGAGAACTGTCCAGTGCTTCCAGTTCATCCTGTTTTTTTTCTCTCATACTACATATAGTGGTGTACAGATGTGTGCAAGGAACAAAATTCAGATATGTTCCTAAATCCTCAGTGCTCCTTTGAGCATTGTAAATGCTCCCATTTATATTGCCACCTAAATTTTCACATATATTTATTCATATCTTTTGTGTTAAAAAAAACCCTAAGTTTAGAAAACTAAAAAAAGTTTCCACAGTTTGCACAAGACATCCCCAAATATGTTTCTTACATTGACACAACCTGAGAAAGCACTACTTTTTATTTTTTTTCTGAATGTCTGCTTACTAAATAGTAAGATGTGAGACTATTTGTAGTAAGACTAGATGTACTGTGATTACTTTTTTTCCGACTCTATGATTTACCTTCTTTTCAAATCTTTATTAAAGTGAGCTTTTGCTCTGTTAGTTACTATTCATACCGAGGAGAAGAATGTCTGGGTAGGACCTGCAGGCAGCTGGCAGAAATCTCTGTTATCATATTAAGAACTAAATATTATGCTAGCAAGATTTGACCAAAATGAAATTAAATGCATGACTAAGGATTTAACTGTTGGTTGTTTACCTTTGCATTCTTTAAGAAACACCTGTTTTTCACTAAACCTCATGAAAACATTTTGTGTTTGAAACAGCTGCTTTTTTTTTACTTTACATCCAAATTTCAGTAATACTGTGAAACACCCACATCCATTCAGAGAATAAATCTCATTTAGAAGTATCAATATTTTCCCCCAGAGACATGTGGAATGTTACGAGCAGAGATGATTGTATCTAGCAGAATATTTTCTGCAAAGAACTGTCCAGTTGTGAAAATCACTTACAGAAAAGGAGACATTTATACAAAAATAAAATAATACTCTAACACATAGAACATCCCAGTGCTACTTAAAACTTTGTAAATCACAAAAGCACATACAAAAAATAGCCAACTCTGGCACTGTAAAATTGCTCTGAAATCTGAATATTCAAAACTATAAAATTGTTTTAAATGAATCCTTTGTTTTCACTCTGTTACAAAAGATGCTGGATGACCCTGGTTGCCTTCATCTCATATTTCAGACTGTTAGGTGTTATCCTGTTTTCTGCTCATCGGAGTGAAATTTATTGTGACTGAAAGGAAAAAAAAAACTCACGTTACTGAACAGTCTCTGTTTAATTTGTGACATCCAAAAGCTAATCAAGATTTTATGCTCTGATGAGACGCTGGAGTACAAAAGAGGAATAGGACCTCAATAATCAGACAGTTCTTAGAGTTAAATATCCCACCACATTATAAAATATGAGGGATGGATGTTCTTTCTTATTCAGCTGATGAGATCCTTGAAAATGATGTGTTTGGCAAACCATCCTGTTAGTGGATTGTATACACTGAGATCATACCCTAACTCTGACTTTCTGAAGTATCTTATACTAGGTATGATTTAATTGCACTCTGGGTTTTTCTAAATGAACAGAATTAAGGAGACTTTGTGTCTGTCAACAAATTTTAATTGTGTTTGCTGACACTAACAGAAACTGGCCAGGAACTTGACTGACAACAATGAAAATAAACACCTACATATATACATATTAATATAACTGGCTATTTTTAAACATCTTTTAACGGTGCTGTCATATGTATTTTTCCCAGTATTGGTGACTAGGAAAAGGCATTACTATTTTAATTCTGCCTATTACCAATGAAGATATATATGAGAAGTTAAAAAGTTTTTGGAAAACACTGAAAGTTCCAGGTACACTCTGCCAGTAAGATGATTGCAGTGCATTTGGCTTTTTGCTATATGGGAGGCACAGACTGAGTTATTTCCTCTCTTCTTTGGTCATTACCACTTCCCAAACATTAATGAACAGATTCCTAAAGGACGTGAACAGGAAAGATATATAGAATATATGAAAGGACAGACTGATTGCTTCACTGGGCTTCAAGGACAAAGGACATTCGGTGGTATATAGTACAAAATTGCAGCTATAGGAAAGATAAATTAAATTACTGATGAAGTAATGAGTTGTGGTAACAAATAATACTCAAGGGAAAATTTTATTGAGCGAAAGTGGGAGACAGCAAAAGAAATTGCATCTTCTATCGGTAAGAAAACAAGCCCAAACTCTCTGACAGAAGACACCTGGCCAAAAGGGTGAACCCTACCACTGTAGCTGTTTTCAGGGAAACTTGACAACAAGACAGTCACTAAATAGAAATCAGAGAAGATGGATGAACACAGATTTAAATCAAACAGTATCAAATAGCTCAATTAATCTTTCTATAAGAATCAGTTAACAAGTTCCTCTTTCCCTGTGCTTCTTTGAAAGGTCCTTCATAGTGCCCGTATGCACCCATAACATGCTGCACCCATTGCATCATCTGAGAATTCCATTTTTCATTTTCCAAGCCTTTTTTTTTCCGTTTCCTTCTCTCCCCCACCTTTCCCCTCATGCCCAAAAAAAAAAGAATTCTGTTAAGGATGACTTGAAAAATAAATCTCACGTGATGTTACCTTTCCACTGCTTTTATCTGCTTTTGAAGGTAAGGTCAGGACCTCTGGAACGGGAGAAGTATCCTGGTGATAGAATGAATGCTTGTACTAGAGGTTACCTTTCTCTAGCTGCATGAATAATATGTTGCAGTAAACCATGGCAACAGAGTGTCACATTTCTTATTATTTATTCATTACATTATTATAGTAAAAGTGTTCCGCAGGTTGTCAGCAAAGATCCAGCCTTCCACATCATACATCTCCCATTGAGTCTGTTTAATCTACTTCAGGAGCAGTTTTTAAAGTCAAAACAAATCACTTATATTTCTAGGCAAACCACTAGTCTTCTTATGTAACACTTCTGATAGAGGAACCAAAAATATCCTTCTCTTGTCTTAGCTTTTTTATTGCAAAGGACAGAACAAATAAAGAGTTTAAGAAAGAAAATATAAAGTAGGTCTGGTAGAAAAAAAAAGGTCAAGACTTTGCAAGGTTTAATTATAATAACTTCCAATAATAGTTTTCAGTCCCAGGAGTAGAAATCTTTCTCTGAGAAAGCTCTGTCTCTTGAGTGTTAAATTTTTAAGCAGACTGAATATGTCCCCACTTATGTCGATGACGAGTGGAGTTCCTCGGAGGTCCATTCTGGCACAAGTGCTGTTTAACTACTTCAGCTGTGGTGCAGACAGTGGGGCTGAGTGCACCCTCAGCAAGTCTGCAGACAAAACAAAGTTGTGTGACGCAGCTGACACTCCTGAAGGATGAGATGCCATCCACAGTGACCTTGACAGCTTCAAGGAGTGGGTCCATGGGAACCTTATGAGGTGCAACACAGCCAAGTGCAAGGTACTGCATCTGGATTGTAGCAACTCTTGGTATGAACTCAGCTTGAAAGATGAATGGATTGAGAGCCAAGAATGACTTGGGAGTGCTGGTGGATGAGAGGCTGTACGTGAGCCACCAATACGCTCTTGCAGCCCAGAAAGCCAAATGAATCCTAGGCTGCATCGCATGGCCAGAAGGTCCAGGGAGGTGGTTCTGCACCTCTACTCAACCTCTTCCATGAGGAAAGTCTGAGAAAATGGGGTTTGTTCAGCCTGGAGAAGAAAAGACTCTGGGGAGACCTTAATGTGGCTTTCTGTGATACTTGAAGGGGGCTCATAAGCAAGATGGGAACAAACATTTCAGCAGGGCCTGTTGTGATAGGGTAAAGGCTTTAAACTGAAGGAGGGTCACTTCTGATTAGATATATGGAATATGTTTTTCTAACCATGATGGTGGTCAGACAGGTTTTGCAGAGAAGTTGTGGTTGTCCCATCCCTGGAAGTGTTCAAGGTCAGGTTGGGCCAGCACGAAAGTCTGGAGCATGGAAAGCTTATGCTTGGTGAAGAGGACCAGATATGGGGATACTGAAACAGACTGGACATTTGTAAATTCTGATGCAGCCATGAGTGCTGAGGGATTTGGCTGAAATAATTTCAAGCACACTCTCAGTACACTTTAACCATGGAAATTTGGAGAATTGGAGGAAAGCAAATGTCACTCTCGTCTTCTAGAAGGGCAGGACCAGGGTACTACCCAAGGAACTGCAGGTCAGTCAGCTTCACCTCCATTTGTGGAAAGGTTAGGATTCAACTAATTCTTGAAATTATTTCTAAGCACATGAAGGACAAGAAGGTGGTCAGGAGTAGTCAGCAGGGTTTCACCAAGGGTATCAAGTACTCAACCAACCTGATAACCTCTTACAATAACATGACTGTCTTGGTATCTGCGGGGAGAACAGGATATTTTATACCTTGACTTTTAACACTGTCTCCGATACTATCCTAAAAAACCTTTTGATGTGAGGTTGACTGAGCACAGCAACAAGTTTCCCACAATCTTTTGAAGTCTCTGTCCTTGAAGATATCCAGAAACTTACTATACATGGTCCTGGGCAACGTGGTCTGGGTGATCCTGCTTGGGCAGGGTGCTTGGGCAAGATGACTTTCAGATATCCCTTCCAACCTCAGCCGTTCAGCTATTCTGTAACACTTGCAAAAGCACTTGAGAATGAAGCAGTCTCCTTAAATCTGAGAATGTGATAATTTTCAGTATCCAGATCCAAATGAGAGAAATCTTATGTGTTAATGGAATAAGAGCAGAAAAAAAGGTAAATATCTTGAAATTATTTTATCCCTAGAACTCCCTGAGGTGGTGCACTTCCCACACACACTCTGCCCTCATCCTCATGTCTAGTTTTCAAAGGGTCCTGCTAAGCCTTGACCAAACCATCTGAGCAGTGAAGCTTCCCTTGACCATACCAGTCAAGCTGTGAGGCACTTTGGGGTCACTCTTGGTGCAACTGCTACCCAATCAAGGTGGGAAACAACGGATAAGCAACTATCAGTTATAGCCTCAGTAAAACATTTACCTGAATTTGCAGCGTAAGTAGAATGGTACAATTGTGAAATGTAGCCCTAGTGGAATGTTTGTTACTGCACTTTGGGAAGAAAGCCCAGTAGTTACTGACTTGTGTTGAAGACAGAATGTGTACTTACTGAGGATCAAGTCATTCATTTTGCAACCCTGTGAGCAGCAGTCCTAAGTGAAGCTCTTTGAGCTTTCCTGAACTGCAGCAGGCTGGACCAGCACCTCCCTATGAATGGAATGTTTCTCAGATCTCACAGACCCTCAAGTCTCTGATACTTGAAGAATCATTGCTGATGAGTAGGCTGATATTCCAGCAATGACACCCACACAGTTCTTGATGTTCCTCAGGGTGCAATCCTTGTCTGTTTGGAAACACAAACGGTTGTGATGTGACTATTTCACTTAACCTGAGGAGAATTTTTGATAGGGACTTTTACACACATAGAAAAATTGTACACACCATTTTAGCTCTGTGTCTGTGAATTGATTATGCTATGAATGTTACTATCTCAAATCTAAAGGTAAGTCATCGTTATAATTGTGAGAAACCTCATCAAATTAACTTTGTAAATGTTCAAGTACTCAATGATTAAGTACTGCTAAGCCCTTTTGCATCCTTGTCTTTGCATTTATATCATTTGCACCCTTAGCCCCTTTCTCATTCTCAGCTTCTCTGTAAAACATTCCAAATTGCTTCTAGTCTGATATTCCTCTGTATGCTTCAAGTTGTGTAGTAAGTAATAGAATGAACCTTGCCATCAAACTCTCTTATGCCACATTTTCACAAATTCATACCAAAACCTGCTTTTGCCAAATCTCTGACGGAGTTTCTTTAAGCAGCCAAACCCCTCTTTCACTACACTCTCAGAGAGTAAATGTACAAATATCAACACTCAAAAGCATGAAGGAAGTTTTCTATTGAAAAACTAAAATTTCTGGTAGCAATGGCAGTGAGAGAACAGAAGGAGCACAAATTTTAAAGTGTAATTTCAGTGATAGTGAACCAGATGGATGAACTGAAAGAATCAAGGAACACCAAATATGACTGCATGAACAGGGTCCATTCTCATTTGAGATGGAATATCGAGTCTCATTAAGACCATCATTTACACAGCTTCATCTTTTGGGTGACTGACTTATTTTTTTGTCCATTTGTCTGCATTTTAAAGGGCAACTGCTCTTCTTTGCCAACAAGCTTCAAGAATGATCTAAAAAAATTCCTATTTCTTTCAGAGCTCAGACAAAGAAAGCAACAGAATCTAATATTGTTAAAATATTTAAATTAAAATTCATATCACTTGATAATATTTCTCAGTAAAAATTAGTGCCTAAAAATCTAGAAGGTAAATGTTCGTGATCCTTCACATTTATTTTAAAATATCCTTTTCTAATGATAATAAAATGATCCCATTCATCAGATGCAAAAGCTGATTTCTTAAAAGTCAGCGCTCTGAGAGCAAAATTTTAGTTGCTACATAATCTTAAAAATGTGGAGGTTATCCAGAGTTTTCAGTGTATTTTCTAATGTCATCACTGTGGCTTCTCCCAGGCATTTGGAAAGTCTGGTCTTGACAGTGAACTCCAGCCTGCATTTTAAAAATAAGGTCTGGTTCTCCCACTTCAGCTTGAACACTCCTGCCCCTTCTCTCTTGGCATTGTTCAAAATACTGACGTCAACATGAGATATTTGGCTGTTTCACAAGGGGTACTGTATTGCAATTTGTCCTCAAATATATCCCTAATTAGCAGAGGCTTCAGGATAGCATACTGCTCACAGTACTCTAAGAAAGTGAAGGTGTCTACATAGACTGAGTATTCTCTTCTCAAATATTATTGTTTCGACAAGATCCAATTCTCTCCCTTATTTAGCAGAAAACCACTTCTATTAAGGTTATGGCATGCCTATATCATGTCACATCTGTAGTCTCTGTAGCAACAATCAGAGTTGAAAGTCTCAGAGATGTGGAACAGAAATATATTTAATTGCCTTCTGAACCACCATTTAAAACATCAGGAAAATAATTTAATTTTCTGCATTACAAATTAAAGTTCTCTGCTCCAGTTAGAAAATCTTCTAACAACCAGTTCATCTATTTTTGTTATAATCCTGCTGCAGTACTCCTAGTCCAAAATCAAAATTTAAAACAGGATATCCCACAAGTACTTGGTAACTGTCTAGGTGTCCTGCATTCAGCAGAGGGGACAGATACATTAGTGAAAACAAAATGACTACGCAGCTAACAGTGTTGGTATAGAACAGATTACGATAATGTCTTCGCATGCTGGAGAGTTGCTAACGAATTTGTGGTTTCTAAGTTGGCTGAGACTGAACCTGAAAGTTATTGTACTCACACAGATCCCAAGCATTTAGTCTAATTGTCTGTTTGTGCAACTTAAATATTTACCTTTCAAAGATTGTTGTCTTTACTGATAAACAACAGTTGTGGTGTTTGGGGTTTTCTTGGTTTTTTCCTGTTGTTGGTTTTTTGGTGTTTTTTTTTGTTTGGTTGGTTTGTTTTTGTTTTTGTTTTTGTGGGGTTTGTTTGTTTGTCTGTTTGTTTTTTTAATTGGTTTAACATTTGAGAACGAGGTTTGCTCTTTTTTAGTCTGAATTCAGCCAAAGAATTTATACATTTTGCTATACCTCAGACAACAAAAATTCCTAGATGCAAAAGCATTTTGCTTAATTCAGAATGCTAATACTTAAATAGATGTATGTGAACACTAAGGTATCTGAAAACGCTTCAGGGTTTCTGTCTATTTACATTCATCCATGACCATGTGGTTCTGACAGATGATGCTAAAAAAATGCTAGCTTCTTGTCACCATTCCTAAGTTCTTGTCTGATTAGCTGAAGCACTGGACATTATGAAGAAAATCTGTGCTCACTGTAGTTTCCATGTGATAAACTTGATGAGATTACAATCTTTTTGGTCTCCAATACTTCATATGCATTAAGTGGTACCATACTGAAACAACAAATACTGCCCTAAATTTGAATTGAAGCCCTAAATTCTAGAATAGCCATGTAACTTGCAAGATCTATGAGGATTTATCAGTGCACCTGCACTAGAATGGTCAGTTCTGCGTGCAGGTGGGCATCATGTAGGTCTGATCTGAAGGTGATATCGGTCTCGTCTCTTAAGATTTGACTATATTCTGGAAACTCCAGGACATTCAGGTCTTTCATATTTCAGATCTTTCTGATTTCATGCTGACTGTGAATGCCACCAGAATAGGTATGCCTAGCAGCTTAAAAGACTTAGTTATTTAACCAGTTATTTAACATTAAAGGACACTGCTTCATGCAACTGTGCTGGAAGGCAAAATCCCATAAGCCAAAGGGACAGCGGTCCCATCACACCTTTTGTGGGACAAAGTCCTCCAGTTCTAATGTGATTTTATATGCTGCCCTAGACAGCCCTTCTGCCTCACTTTATCCCTGATGTGAGGTTATAGACAGGCAAATCAGCCAGCAATTGCAGCAAGCATTTGAAGATCCAAGCTCGGCCACCAGAACTTGATCTTTCCTGAACAAGGATGATTTCCAACCTTATCAGCCATACATGAGCTGTGCACAGCTTAGAATGATTTAAACACCATCAAACAGGATCGCAAAATATAACTCATGGCAGAGAGGTTCTCAGTCTGAGCCCGGCTGTTGATCTAAACAAATCCTTCCTACAAAATTACAGAAAACACTAACATTTTTGAGTGTAATGAATTCTGAAATATATCAAGCTTGAAATTGCAAGGAATTTTTACTGAATGTATAAGTAAAAGACTAATTTGCAAATTAAACTGCCTGAATTTGACATCAGGAGCTAACCTTACAGAAGGCTTTAAAAAAGCATTTGGAAGAGGTCCTTTTCCACTTAAAATCATATAGCATGAATATTGCTGCTGTAAAAAGCAACTCAATCAAATTAATTTTACTACAAAGTCTGTAAGGCTTGGATAGACTTAAATACTGGTGCTACAGGTTACTAGAATATTGAGTTTATGCCAAGGAACAAACCAATGGGTTTTAAGAGCTTGGAACTTCTCTCAGCATGTATTTATGGCAGAAAGGTGTTAACAGAAATATTCAGTATAATTCTGAAAAGAAAAGAACAGGGCAGATTAGAACAGAATACATTAAAACAGAATATTTTAGTTGGAAAGGATGTGTCAACCATCATCCAGTCCAACTGCCCGACCACTTCAGGGCTGACCAAAAGGTAATGCATGTTGTTAAGTACATTGTCCAAATGCTTATTAAACACTGACTGATTTGAGGAATCAAGTACCTCTCTAGGAGACCTGTTCCAGTATTTGATCACACTGTCATTAAAATAAACAGGCTCCCTAATATCAAGAACCTTCCCAGATGCAGCCTTGGCCCATTCACATGCACCCTTATCACTGGATCTCAGGAAAAGAGCTTGGCAGCTCCCTCTCCTCAGGAACCTGTAGAGAATAATGAGGTCACCCCTTAGCCTCCTGATCTCCAAAGCAGACAGAAGAAACATCTGGACTAGAAATAAGAAGTAAGATCTTGGGCTTGAATCACCTTGGAAAGAAAAAAATCAGGATTTCTGGAGAAGAGATTTGCATCATCTTCATTCACTTTTGCAGAGTTCAGGGAATGTGACCCCTTAGGAAGTTTTCGGAAGAGGAGAAGGATAAATGCGGCAAGAATGTACTTGTGTCACATCAATGACTTCTCATCTGAATTCAGCTGTCTGAGTCAAAAGGTCAGGGCTATTATGTTCCTGCTTGCATTTCTGGGAAAGACAAAAACTTGTAGTAGACTATCAGCCACTAGCCTAACCTTTGATCTTAAAATCAAACTGAACTTTGGCCTGCAGCTATAGCGGAGAAAAAAGCCCTATGAATTTAATAATATGTTTTTTAAATGATGACTATCTTTGACTGCTTTTTGCTCTTAAACTCTGTGGGAAAACTGATGAATGAGCTTTTAGCAGAGAAACCGTGTGCACACTACAGCTCGTACGTACTGTTACTGCAAATCAAGCCAGTAACATAGCTTGCATTCAACACTGAGCATGTTTGCATCATTTACCACACAGGCCCTTAGGTCCACTGTGACAGAGGAAGTTGTGTTTTTCAATAAAATGCTCCTAAACCACGTAGATTTTTTAATAACCTCTGTCCACTACCGATATTTAAATATCCATTATATGACTGGAGCCACTAAGAAATGATTGACAGACTTTGAAAATTTTTCTGCCTATATGAGAAATCTAAATATTATACTTCAGTATCAAAGAAACAGTTTTAACAGTGGTACTCTGACTAATGCTTATCATCAGCATAACGAAAGAGATCCTTAAAAGTATCTTGAGAAAAGCTTGAATACAGCACTCCAGGACTCTGTCCGCTTTTACAGTTAAGTTTCATGTCTTTGGACAGACTCTTGTGCATTTCTTCTATTTGGCTTAACAGAAATAAAATGGGAAGTAGCATAAGATTTCTGAATTTTATTTCTGGAAGATTATATTATTTTTTTCTGTTCACTGAGAAGAAAGTGATTTAGTACCATATAGTAGTTCATTGTACAGTGTCTTCCCCGGGCTCACAGTGTTTTGGAACAAAAATTTAGTCCCAAGATCACAATGAAATAGGAGCAGAATCAGAGAAATGAGAAGCTGTTAATTAAGTAAGTAACTTTGATGTGTTTTGGCTTCTTGGTTTCTGTACTTCATCCCATATTTGTGGTAAGTGAAACTGAACAAAAAGCAAGTCTGAAAAAATTGCAAGATTTGCCACCAAGTTCATTAGACTGAGCTCAAAATGAACTGTTCATGAGCACTGCATCTGGTAGCTAAATAATATCCAAAAATGAATTTGTTATTATATAGGTCTACTGCAATCCCATAGCACAGAGAAATATGCCATCTTCTTCTGACTTGAAACAAGTGCTAACCCAAAAGAAGCTACGCAGTCGTGCTGGGATTGAAAGCCTTAATGAACAAGTAAAGGGATTTTGCATGAAGTTATAGACAGAGGTGCTCTGAAAGCTAAATGAAACTCTGCTTCCTTCAGTGCTCCTCTGTGCTGTTAGTGGAATACAGCTGGAGAGATCCATGGGAAAATTTTAGCCCTAAGCTAATATACCAAAGTATTGCTACAATAAAACAGATAATGAACAGAGCTGAAATATCTTGCAAATGTCCTTGCCAACTTGGTGCAAGTTGAAAGTGAAATCTCTGGAATCTCATATTGTAGAAAGACACAACCTCAATGCATTTAGGTAATTCAGGAATCTGATTCAAAGTACTAAAAGTATTAATTTGTTCATATAATTCCCAGTTTTCTATTCTGCATTTGTTTGGAGTTTTTCTTCCTCCAGAACTCACAGTAAAATATTCACATCCTTTAAAAACAGTAATCATTGGTATTTCTGAGAATGACATCAGTGATCATAGATGCACAGTGACTGAAAAGACTTTCAAAGACTTGAAAAAGTGTACTGTGAAGTAAACATGAGAGAACAATTTCTGTGCTGATTGGGTTTCCAAAGGCTATTTCTGAAGGTAGCAGTAATACTTACATTTAGCTGTAAGGGTACAATCAGTGTGGGAATGATAGTTAAATACTGACACGCAGTTAGATGGAGAGGTGATAAGGACTGTCTTCAAAAGAGCATTGCATTTCTTTCTTTCTATTAGCATAACAGCCAGTCCTCACTTTTTTTCCCTGTTGTTTGTTCACCATCATTTTCCACAGGATTTTATATTCCTTGAATTATATTTAATGATTTTCAACATCTTTTTTCTGTTATTTAACCTTTCTATGGCAGACTGCTACAGGTCTGTACCCAAGCTGGTGAAGAGTGGCAGCAGCCTGTACCAGCAGGAAGCCCATGTAGGTTCGGTGCCTTCTGGAGCCCTGAGGTGTGTAGAACAAGTCACAGCTGTGTTGCTGCAACACAGTTTTAAAAGTTTCCCTGTTAAGCAAGCCCTACAGTGACCCTTTACTTTTCCCAGACTACTAAGGCAGTTATTGATTGCATTACAGGTGCTATACATCTCCTGAGTTCTGTGGTCAATAACGAAACTCCAAATAGAAGACTACTCATGTACTCAGTTAAATTTCTTGTCAGTGTCTAATAATAAGGTGTCATGGTAGCTTCAAATGTCATGAAACATGATCAATTGAGAAAAAATCAGGACATAGATTTAGCATACTCGAAACTAGGCCCTTTCTTGAGTACTTTTCTTCATGGCAACTTTTGCCAGGGAAGAATAAGCAGTCAAGTCCAGTAGAAAGCTCCAACAGAATCTGAAAGTTCCCCAAAATTTTGTATTACTCATTATTTTAAGAGTTACTGGTATGTCTTCAAGACTGTAAGACTTTTTTCATATTTGACTACCGCACTGTACTACTGAAATTGTCTTGTTTGTTTAACACCCTGTTTCACATGCTTCGTTGCTGTATCCAATATTTTTTTTTGTGGCTTAATATTTTCCTTTTTAACAGTAGCAACTGCCTACAGTGGCTCACTAAAATGTGTGTATTATATAAATGAATAAAGAGCCTGGAGTCTGGAGTCTGCACCCTTGATTTTGAAAGTCTTATTCATCCTGAAAAATAATCAAGGAATGTATTAGCGGCATTCAGTGAATGGCACTCAGTGAATAGATAACATTTGTCCCATAAGAAATGGTTTTAAGTCCACCAACATATTCATATATACTGTCCAGTATTTATAGCTCTCTCCTCTGAGACCTGTAATCCTTAGGTGTATCTCAAAGATGGTTTTGACAGGGCAAGCTGTCAAGGGCAGTAAATATCTACTTTTATTCACTGTAAAGAAGGATACGAATTTATAGTGCTCTATATACATTTTTCATTAGTCTTCTCTTTAAAAATATGCCAATATGACATATATAGAGTTTGAGTTTGGTTTTCAAACAAGTGAAACAATTTTATCTTATATTTTCACTCTCTTGAGTTGAACTTCATCTTATTAAACTGACACAATTTAGCACTGTAATCTACTTCTGGGAATATTTCGCATTTAGAATATATGAGATTTGACAGCATTACAAGGCTTCAGGATGGCAGAATGTAGAAGAGGAAAAAAGAGGAAAAAAGATTGGTACTTATGCGTATTATATTTGAGTATACATACTTTATATGTAGACTTCTTCGGGTTTTTTTAGTAATTTTGAATAGTTAAATTTGATCTAGTTACAAAATAATAAGCCAGATCTGACTGTTAACAGAAGCCTGTTCAAGACTTGACATAGCATTTTGCATTGCAAAAAGACACATCAGCACTCTTGAGACTGTAAATAACAACTGGAAAGGGCCAGGAGAAAAACTCAGAACTCAACAGCATGCTTTAAACAAATATGTACAATAGTCAGACAGAGTTTAAGATGCAATTTTTGCATGAATATAGCTATAGGTCTCTGCAACTTTATATTAGATCTTATCCCAAGGCACAAAGTGAAACAGAGCAAAAGGAATACACATATAAATGCACTGCAGTGATGTCATTAAGTAGGACTTTCTCTATCACTTATAAATATTATTTATGATAATGCTATACATATTCACAATTGCTCTTCTTGTGGGTTTTGTTGACTTGCGGTTTTTTTGTGCATGTGTTTGGTTTGTTTGGGATCTTTTTTTGTTTGTTTGTTTTGGCTTTTTTGTGGGTTTTTATGTGTTTGTTGTTTTTTGTTTGTTTGTTTTGGGTTTTTTGTGGGTTTTTATATGTTTGTTGTTTTTTGTTTGTTTGTTTCCTGGTTGGTTGGTTTTGGTGGGAGGTGTTTGGGGGTTTCCTCTGTTTTGATCATGTTATTTTTTTCTGCAGGGAAATCAGTCAGTTACATCAAAATCTTCAAAGCCAGAATACAGTCTTGATGTGGCAATCAGAACTGGAGAATTCATCTATTTCACCTATATGTAGAAAACAGAAAACAAGTTCATCCCAGGTTTTAGGGACAGGATTATTCTTTGTATCTTAAGATGCTTACATGCACACAATTATCCATGACAGATAATTTTAAAATTTCCTGGCAAAATCTTCTTTTCTAATTCAACAAAAGTTGTTTCTCTGCAACTATGTCCCAGAATTTTACAGAATGGTTAATGTTGGAGGGGACCTTGGAAGTGTGTGCATCTTGTCAAACAGGGACACGTAGACCCTGTTGCCCAGGACCGTGTGTAGGTAGTTTTTTAGCATGACTGAAGATGGAGACTCTGCAGCCTCTGTCTGCAGCTTCTAGTTCAGACACTCTCACAGCAAAAAAGAGTTTCCTGATGGTCAGAGAGACTATCGTGCTTCTGCGTGTTCCCACTGTTTTTTGTCCTGTCCCTGAGCACCACTGCAAAGAGCCTGGCCTTTTTCTCTTCACACACTCCTTCCCAGGTATTTACATACATTAACAATATACCCCTGAGGCTTCTGTTCCCTAGACTAAATAGTAGAGCTATTTCAGTCTTTCCTCGCAGGAGATCTTACAGCCCCTTAATCATCCTTGAGGTTCTTCATAGAACTTTCTTTAAATATGACCAATAGGAAGAGACCAGACCTGCTGGATGCAGCACTCCAGGTCCTGAATAAAGGAAAAGTACCAGATGTCCCTCAGACCTGTTGAAAATACTTCTTCTACTGTAGCTGAGGATACCATTTGTCTTTTTCGTGACAAGAGCACATGGCTGGCTCATGTTCGACTTGATATTCTCCAGAATCTCAGATACTTTTCCTTGCAAACTGTTTTCTGCCTGGCCAGCCTGCAGCATATAGTGGTATATAGGGCTTGTCCTCCCCACTTCCATTTGCTGGACTTCATGAGGTCTCTTCATGTCAGTTCATTTCTCCAGCCTGTGAATACCCCTCTGAATGGCAGGGGTACAACTCTTGGGTCTATCAGCCATCTACTCCTCTCAACCTGGTGTTGCCTGTAGACTTGCTGGGAGTACACTTTACCCTATCCAGGTTGCTAGTAAATATATTTAACAGGATTGGATTCTATTTGTCCACTGAAGTACACAGCTAGTCACTGCCCTCCAACAAGACTCTTTGCTGGTAATCACTACCCTTCAGGCCTGGTCATTCAGCCAGTTTCCACCATTTGCTTATCCATCCTGTACATCGACAATTTCTGCATGATGATTCTGTGGGAGGCAGTTTCACAAACCTCAGCAAAATCCTAGCAGACATTAACAGACAGTTACACAGTTACTGCAATAAACAGTTACTTTACACAGGAATTTATCAAGTAGATCAAGTATGGCTTCTCCTTGGTGGCTACTTCTGAGATCCTATATGTTCTTAAAAGTGGTTTTAAGAATTCACTGCTGTCTCAGCTCCACAGAGTCCAAGGTGAGGTTGACTGGTCTTTAGTTCCTTGGGTCCTCTATCTTGATCTTCTTGAAGGTTGCTCATATTTTGTTTCCTGCAGTCTTTGAGCATTTTCCCAGTCAACATGATCAATCAAAGGTTCTCGAGAGGGGCCTTGCAATGACACCTTTCAGCTCTCACAGGACCTGTGGGAGAATCCTATCACAGCCTATAGGCTTAGGTATGTCTACTTTGGTTGCCTTCCCTGACCTAATCCTCTTCCTGTCTCAGGGTTTCCACCTGAGTATCTATAGTAGCTCTCCTACCTATCACCTGTTATCACTGGGTGTCTATGTCTGGTTTGGTGGGGTTTTTTTTATTTTTCATTTGGTTGAGGCTTTTTTGAAGGGAGAGATATTGGCAAAGAAAAATTTCAGCTTTTTGAACAGTTTCAAGATGTGTCTCTATAGAAACACAGAAACATTAATCTTTGTGCGAAGTGAATTTGGGAAACGAGGAACAAAGATACCCATCATACCCTCCATACTACTGGGCCTAGTTCCACGAACAACAGAGTAATATTCATTTGTCTCATATAAATGCACACAGCATGTAGTTCGGGTTAGTGATTTCGATGATAGAAAAGAATATATGTCTATTATATATATCTATATGTCTGTATATGCACATATATCTCTATCTCTACCTATAGCTATTTATATCTGTATGTATATCATCTATATCTATATCTATCTGTATCTACATCTATTTCAACTGTATCTACCTCTATCTCTTTCTGTCTTTCTGTCTGTCTATCTAGGTAATTTGCATTGGAAGTCTTTGCAAGAATTTAGAAAAAAATATTTCAGCTGAAACTGATCTTAATAATTTTCCAAAACTCTTTGAAGTCACTAATATGAAACAACAAAGACAAGTGAAAAATGCTACACTCATAAAATAAAAATCAAATGCAAAAGGTTAAACTTTAACATTTCTCTGGAAAATGCACTGTAGGTGTTGGAGGATTCAGAATGCAGAATACTGGACTACCAATGTGATCATGCTGTCAAAATTTTGGACCATAATATGGGGAGATCTTTGTAAGTTGAAGGATTTTTCTTTGCTGCAACATCTGACAGGAAGTCAGATGTCAAAGACTATGATTTATGTTAACACAAGCCTTTTGCTACCTTTTAATGTTTTCTCAGGGAACAAAAGGATAAAGTCTGAATAAGCAGCTGAATTATTACTGTTATTGAATATTGAGCAGCTGGAGAAACAGTTATAGAAGAAAAGGAGAAAAAAATAAAGAAAAGGTAGAGGTGGTACTTAGGCAAGCTGCCAGTTCACCCAGCATTGTACAGATTCTGACTCATGTGGCTGATTTGCAAAAGAATTATGGACATAAAGCAGGTGATATTGAAATCCAGCAAGTGGATGCAGGCATAATAATGGCCCATACATTTGGATTTCAGTTGGTTTTTGTCAACAATAAACATTCCTAATAGAAAGGGGAGCACGGCAATCAATATTAACACGTCAAGGTGCAAAGAAGCTGGGTGTATGACTCAGACGGCAAAGAGTTAAAATCACTGGAGTAAACAGAGCAAGTGTTATCTGTGAACCTGCCAAGGTTAATTTATGGCTCCTGGGAGGGGAGCAGATGTCAGCTACTTGCCTTGCAATTAAAGATAGCAGTGAAAACATTTTGGATTTCAACGATCTGAACTATCGAACCTGGCGTCTGCTGGATGGCCGTGTGTGATCCTTTTGTTCGAATGTTACCCAAACCCCAAAAGAAATCCAGAGATGGCAGTATTCTCGCCCTCTGCAGTGCCTGCCATCCCTCTTTCAGGAATTGTTAGAGTAGCGTAGAGATGGGTTTTTGCTGTGGCTCGAGATGGAATTTCTGAAGTTCTAGTCAATTTGGCTCCACTGACAGTGTTGGTACCTGATAGTGCAAAACTAACAGCCACAGTACGAGCATATGTGTGCTTGAGTATTGATGGGTTTGTGACAGATTTTGAGAGAAGAGTTGTCATCACTCACTCACATCCTTCTTCTTATTTTTCTGTCTGCCTGGTGAAAGAGTTGAACATCACTGAATATGAACTTAAATGATATTTTAAGTTGACCTTTATGTGTAAAGTCTTTCTCTGCCTTAATTAATTTACACTGTTGAATAGAAGTTTCTGTTTTCAACAAACATTTTTAGATTTATTGACAATCTTAAGTACTATTTCCTTGTAACACAACAAGCAAGTTCCAGCTTCAAATCCACTTAGAATAGAGAAAAAGGCATATACTTCAAATTTTTTATGCTGACAGTTAAAAAGAGGAAAAAGAAATCCAAAAAAACAAAAACCAAACAAATCAAAATTGTCGTTGTGAAAAAATGATCACATCAAGATTCATGGAAGAAGATGACAGTTTTTTCTCTTCTTAGTAAAAATGCTTTCACACATGAAATTGTAAAAGAGAAGATCATTCAGTCAAAGAATGAAACGTGTAGGGTTTTTAGCTTTTTGAAGTAGAGTGGTAGTCAGCTAAACTAAAATTACTCTTAATGAATATAAGCAATTTTAGAACAGAGATTTCAAATGATTTATCATTATTGATTTTTTTTAGCCCAAACCAAAATGAATGCCTTGTCACAAAAAGTGTTGCTTAAAATTCTCAGTGCTCTTATTTCTATCAGAAGTCTACATTAATACTTAGCACTTTGAGACACATATAGAAGATAAAAAACCTGGAAAAAAGTATTCCTATTATATTTCATGAGTGAAATTTACCTCCATTTGTGTACAAAGATGTTCATTATCGAAGTACTGAAAAAAAGAAGACAATAGCTTGAAGAATATTTTATGCTTGTGTTTGTTGTTTTGTTCCTGTTTTTAAGAAAAGACAGACTACATCATTAAAAGGTGAAAGAATCAAAGAATTTTTGCTACATGACTTGAAGTAAGTAGACCTTTTGTTACACGACACCTGAATAGTGCTTCTAAAAAATATAACCATTGCTGCTTGACTAATGGTAGGTTTGTCAACATCAACAGCATAGTTTACACCTAGTCATGTAAGGCATGAATCCTGTTCTGTCATCCTGTGTGATCTGCCATAGTACAGTAATGCATGTGAATTTCATTGTTTCATGTTTTTTTTCATTTCTAGACAGATGTATTTCAGGACAGTCTTTTCTACTTCCACATTTCCATTTTTTCCCCTTCTTTTCCTGTTGGTATGCAAGATTGAGGATGATTTTTTGAAATGAATTTGCTTAAGAGCCCCTCAAAACCCCCAAATCCAAAAGGATATGAATAATTTCTAGATTATAACAATTTTGTCAAATAATCATATCTGAAGTTTAAAGAAATTTCATGTCAGCTGCTTTTTCTAGGCCTTTTTTTAAAGTAATTTTTTTTCTAACTGTAAAACTATTTCTTCCAGCTTAATACCTTTTGTATTTTCACAGGTTTTATTCTACTTTGCTAGTGGATTGAGAAAAATAAAAATTGAAAGCATCATATTTTGAAATACATCACAAATATTGTAGAAACCTGTAATTGTAACTCAGTGATTTGATTACACTCAGTTTATTCAATTACTTTAGCATACTGTTATACTCCCACTCCAGCACGCTGATAAGCAGCATAACATTACAGCAGCCGACCCATGCCACTCACTGTTAATGGCCCTCCAACACTGCAATTACATTTACGAAATTTTACGTAGCTGGGGCTTCTGTTACACACTTATCTGAATGCAAAATTTCCCTTTAGGTCATAACTTGCCATACACTACAGTCTCAGAATATGAAGCATTTTCTTCTTTACGTTTTGAAATCATTGCTTAAAGACCCATTCAAGTCAAGAAAAGTTCTCAAGAGCTTCACTGAGTTGTGTATGTGCTTCTCATACATGGGAGGCCACTACAAGACGTAGGGGATACACTTTGAGATGCAGGAGAGAAGGGATTTTTTGATTTTACAGGGCTTTTTATGGGATGATTTGTGGGAGGAGAAGGATCTAGACCATTTAGGGAGAAACAGGTACAGAAAAATAGAGGCATAAACAGATAAAAGAGTTTAAAAGTAAAATACTGAGATCCAGGGACAGCTAGAATGTCTGCATCCATGTTGTGTTTTATTCATTATTGTGGCTGCTCTTTGTCTTGAAGAAACATAACTAAGCACGTTTTAAAATTCAACATTTTTGTATATTTTTAGTCTCATTCTCTGATTTCCTCCTGCATGTTAATCTTTGAATTTCCTTTGAAAATGTGATCATCATTTCTCATGAGTCCAAATATTTAGGATATGCTGTGTTGTCGTAAAATGACATAAAAAAGGTAAAATACTAGTCACATAAATAGCTTTCATTGCTGAGTGAGAATGTGTTCTGGATCTTTAAAAATTCAGCGATGCACTGTGTGATCATTAAATCTGCAGCTGTCACAGGAAATGTGTTTATTTAACTATTCAATTATAAAGCAGTTATAATGATCAGGATAGTTTATAAGGAATGGGAAAGTCAAGAAAACATAGATATGAGCCTCTTTTAGGAGACCTAAAAATCGTTGTGCTCCAGGCCAAAAATGTTTCAAATAATTTGTCTAGATGTTAATAGTATAAGAATATTAGCCTGCGTATATGAACCCTAAAATGGTGCTACTTCACCTGGGTCATTCAGAAAACATTTGCATTTCCTTCCATTTCAGGATACTGTTCGGGGCTACATCATCTTACTGTTGCTCAGTAGTCACAGCCGTATGTTAATTCCTCATTTTCCTTGAAAAGAGCAGTGAAAGAGAAATGTTAAATTGATATGAAATAAATCCTTGAGATAGAAATTGAAAGATATGGACTATACTGCTTGAGGTGTACTGAAGTCATGATATTACATTAAAAATTATTAATGTTATCATAGTATTTACTCAAACCACTAAGCATTCTTATTGTATTATCTACCTTATGTCACAGATAAAATTAAGCAAAGTATACTGCCTTGGTAAAAGCCCTAGAAAACTGACACAAAACTGATTGGTATCAGGGAATAAGTCCCAATAATTCAACAGCAGACAGTGAAGGAATGTCAAGTGGGTCCTTCAGACCTTTGTCTTCTATCTGAAAAATATCCTGTACCACTTAATAGTTTCATTATAACTTTGATGGCTGAAAATTGTGTGTGCTAATAAAATTTGCAAGTGCCACAGGGAACAGATGAACTGGAAGAACATAAATGCAGAAGCAGGTCAAGGTGGAAGTCAAAACTGGCTCAATAAGAGAAGACAGATCACGTGCTCTGAAAACACCCCTTATAAGTAGATTTAAGGTGTTTTACTTAGGAAGAAATGCTAACATGCACGAAGATGGAAAGATTTCTAACTAGAAAAGTGTCTATACTGTAGAACTGAATCTGGGTCTTGCTGTGAAGCAGAAATTCAGCAGTGATGCCACAAAGTTGCAAAATAGCTGGAGCTGGGACAAAGCCAAGGTGCACCTGAACAGCAGCAGTGTCGTGTACACATTGGGGCAGTATTTCTTTAAGTAGATACTGTCTCAGCTGTTCTGAAGGGAAATTGCAATGTAGTCAATACTGCACTACAAATGATACATTTCTATACATAATGAAAAAGCAAATTAAGGATTTAACTTCAATGAAGATCAAAGTGAACACCAGAGACAGCTCCTATAAATTTTATCCCTACCAAACCTAACTCTGTCCATTTATATATTGGATGGAGTGCGATTAACACAATCACATTCTGTAATGAATTTCTCAAGAGTCTCTTTTCAACAACATTAGCTAAAAGAAATGTTCCATCTTATCATGGGAACAACAGGCAAAGTGTTGCATTTGAGTCTAAAGTCAGTCTCTAAGTTATCAAACCCACTTCTTCAGGAAAAGGTATGTTCCTTTTGTTATTAACATTTCGTTAATGTGAGTAAGTACTGCAGTTTTAAATATTGATAAAATTTCCACACTTCTATTTTTTCTGCAATCTAGCAGACAGAGAACACAAATACAACAGACCTGATTCCAGAACCATTTCAACAATATGCAAAATCTTTCTTCATAGAAATATGCCTTGAGAAATGAATGGACTGAACTGGACATGAATGAACATGACGACTGATGTCACCCACCTGTTGTTGTACAAAGCATTTCATTACATTCTTGTTTTCAAACTGGAGAGACAGGGATCGGATAGCTGAACCACTCAATGGATAAGTAATCAGTCACACTCAGAGGATTGCGGTCAGTGGCTCATTTTCCTTGTGGAGACCAGAGATGAGTGGTGTTCCTTGGAGGCAGTATTAGGAATGACATTGTTAAACATCTTCGTTGGCAGCACAGACTAAGGGACTTACTACACTCTCATCAAGTTTGCCAACAGCATCAAGCTATGTGGTGCAGTCCATTTGACGGAACGAAGGGATGCCATCCAGAAGGATCCTGACAGGCTTGAGACTTGGGGCTTGTGAAGTTCAACAAAGTAAAGGGCAAGTCCTGCAGCTGGGTCTAGGCAACCCAAGAACAAATACAGGCTGAGTTGAGAATGGATTGAGAGCAGCACTGGTGAGAAGCACATGGGGGTGTTGATGGATGACATGATCTGTCGATGGGTACTCACAACCCAGAAAGCCAATACGATCCTGGGCTGCATCCAAAGCAGCCTGGCCAGCACGGTGAGGTAGGGGATTCTGCCCCTCTGCTCTGCCCTCATGAGATCCCATCTGAAGTGCTGTGTCCATCTGTGGGGTTCTCAGCACAGGTAGGACATCAAACCATTGGAATGAGTCTAGACGGGGATGACAAAGATGATCAGAGGGTTGAAGCACCTCTCCTGTGAAGACAGGCTGAGAGAGTTGGGGCCATTCAGCTTGGAGAGGAGAAGACTCTGTGGAGACCTTATTGTGACCTTTGCCTGCTTAGAGAGGGTATTTACAAGGGCATGTAATGATAGGACATGGGGCAATGGCTTTAAATGGAGAGTAGGTTTAGATTGGATATTAGAAGAAATTCTTTACTGTGAGGGTAGTGAGGCACTAGAACAGGTTGCTCAGAGAAGTGGATGCCCCATCCCTGGAAGTGTTCAAAGCCTGGTAGGGGGGGATTTTGAGCAATCTGGTCTAGTGAAAGGTGTCTCTGTCCACAGCCGGGGGAGGTGGGGAATTGGATGATCTTTAAGGTTCCTCCCAACTCCAGATATTCTATGGTTCTGTTAATTAATTCTGGCTTTAATTACGCTGAATCACTCAGACAAAGTGTATAGTGTAAGACTTTCTTGATAAAGAAAACCTGCACTCGACTTAGAAATAATGATAACAATTACTGGACCTTATCAACCTACGCTTATATTTTGTTCAGGTTAGAAGGATAGTATTTTTTAATTGATTTCCAAAGAGCTCAAACTACTCGATTTATGCGATTCAATGAATATTTTATCTGGTACCATTTCAAAGTTTCTGTTAAAAAAAAGATGACAGTTCAAAGAAAAGAAAAGGAATTAATTAAAAAAGAATAAATTAATAAACTTTCTTATTTTATCTTATGATACTCATTCTGGAAAGATTTGAGAAATCTGTTCTCCTACTGCCGGATGAAACCAATGTTATTTCTTTTACATTTTAAAAAAATTATATTGGCCCTTATGCCTAGAACTTTCAAACAATTTTAAGGGACTTCAAGGGAGTTTTGTTAAGCTGTTAAATCTATTTGAAAAGATCCCACTGGATTCCAGTCAGTTCTCAGATTTCTATGAACTCTATCACAAATATGATTGGTATATTTACTTATTTACTCTGGGAAAATCACTACATAGACCATGCATAGACGATGCAATCTATGCACAGACTATTTAAAAAAAAAAAAAATCAAAACAACAAAAACCAAACCAAATCAAATCAATAAAAATCTCACTCCCTTCTGCCCTCCAAAAAATACCATAAAGACCCCCAAAAAGCAAAGAAACAAAAACCGAAACAATGGAGGAAAGGCAAGAGGAGGTAACTGCCTGTGATAAAGGAAAAATAACAAAAGCTGGAGTGATAGGTGCATTTAGTAAGACTGAATTAAATATTTATGACAGAATCAACACACTTTGGAAAAAAAGTGATTACCTGAGTTGGATGGCATAGCTTTCCTGGCACAAACCACATTTGATCAGCCCTCAGGCAATTTTAATAGTAATTTAAAAGTACTCAGGACTCATCACTTTATGTCAGACACTCATTTGAAGACATTACCTAAAATGATATGAAGCTCTTATATCCTCATCTCAAAATACATTAGTGATTTCTGCTTAAGCATTTATAGTGGCAGACTTCTCCAATTTGTAAAATACGGAGCTGAGATGAAAACAACTTATCCAAAGCCCTTTTCTGTTAAGGGTTACTTTTCTATTTACCCTCTAGATATGGAAATATATTTTTCCATTTAATAAATAGGTTAATCATAATTTTACTTCCTTTCAAAGCGAACTAAATTGCTATAATAAAGAGTGATACATGAAAATTTTGCAACAAAGGCAGTACAATAAAAATAGTGAACAAAGTGTTTCTGAAATACCTCTTTGGATGCTTTTAAATTAAATAAATGAACATTTCACATTTTAGTAACAGAGCTTACCATCTGCTCTAAGTCAGTGGAGTCTCAGGAGTAGAAAGCAAACACATATATGTCCAGTGATGAGAGCTGAGTCATAATAATCAATATGATATTGAAGAGAATTTAGAAAAGCAGATCAGTCTCATCTCTTCCCGAATTTGGTATGTGCAGTCATACTGTAGAACTCACAGGAACCTGAACAACTATTTAATTTTTATTTTTTCATAACGACATATCCTGATTGTGACTGTGTTTGTTTTGATTTCCTGGTCTGAAGTAAGGCTTACTGAGAAAGCAAAGCAACCCATGTTTACACAGAGGAGCAGTTAGCTCATTGCAGTGTAGTTATTTTACTCTCAGTTTTCATAGGTGCTTTCATGGATAACACAGTTGCTATGTTTTGATCACAGCAGATTATCAAAGCCAGCTTTGAATCCAAATCTCATTCGTACTTCTGTGTAGTCTCACATATGCTTTTCACTTTTTGTTCCTTATTCCGTTCTTTTTCTGTTTCTGACAAGCCTGAAAAGCCACGTGATTAAAGCTATCAAAACTGCATTCTATATAATAATCTTAAGAGAGGCAGTTACAGGAATGGAAATGAAAATGACCAAGAAATTATGTAAGTTACCACAGAGAAGCTGTAAAGACAGAAATTGTTGGTATCTAGTTAACATTATCAAGCTAGGGGAATTTTTTTCCNAGATGACAGTTCAAAGAAAAGAAAAGGAATTAATTAAAAAAGAATAAATTAATAAACTTTCTTATTTTATCTTATGATACTCATTCTGGAAAGATTTGAGAAATCTGTTCTCCTACTGCCGGATGAAACCAATGTTATTTCTTTTACATTTTAAAAAAATTATATTGGCCCTTATGCCTAGAACTTTCAAACAATTTTAAGGGACTTCAAGGGAGTTTTGTTAAGCTGTTAAATCTATTTGAAAAGATCCCACTGGATTCCAGTCAGTTCTCAGATTTCTATGAACTCTATCACAAATATGATTGGTATATTTACTTATTTACTCTGGGAAAATCACTACATAGACCATGCATAGACGATGCAATCTATGCACAGACTATTTAAAAAAAAAAAAAATCAAAACAACAAAAACCAAACCAAATCAAATCAATAAAAATCTCACTCCCTTCTGCCCTCCAAAAAATACCATAAAGACCCCCAAAAAGCAAAGAAACAAAAACCGAAACAATGGAGGAAAGGCAAGAGGAGGTAACTGCCTGTGATAAAGGAAAAATAACAAAAGCTGGAGTGATAGGTGCATTTAGTAAGACTGAATTAAATATTTATGACAGAATCAACACACTTTGGAAAAAAAGTGATTACCTGAGTTGGATGGCATAGCTTTCCTGGCACAAACCACATTTGATCAGCCCTCAGGCAATTTTAATAGTAATTTAAAAGTACTCAGGACTCATCACTTTATGTCAGACACTCATTTGAAGACATTACCTAAAATGATATGAAGCTCTTATATCCTCATCTCAAAATACATTAGTGATTTCTGCTTAAGCATTTATAGTGGCAGACTTCTCCAATTTGTAAAATACGGAGCTGAGATGAAAACAACTTATCCAAAGCCCTTTTCTGTTAAGGGTTACTTTTCTATTTACCCTCTAGATATGGAAATATATTTTTCCATTTAATAAATAGGTTAATCATAATTTTACTTCCTTTCAAAGCGAACTAAATTGCTATAATAAAGAGTGATACATGAAAATTTTGCAACAAAGGCAGTACAATAAAAATAGTGAACAAAGTGTTTCTGAAATACCTCTTTGGATGCTTTTAAATTAAATAAATGAACATTTCACATTTTAGTAACAGAGCTTACCATCTGCTCTAAGTCAGTGGAGTCTCAGGAGTAGAAAGCAAACACATATATGTCCAGTGATGAGAGCTGAGTCATAATAATCAATATGATATTGAAGAGAATTTAGAAAAGCAGATCAGTCTCATCTCTTCCCGAATTTGGTATGTGCAGTCATACTGTAGAACTCACAGGAACCTGAACAACTATTTAATTTTTATTTTTTCATAACGACATATCCTGATTGTGACTGTGTTTGTTTTGATTTCCTGGTCTGAAGTAAGGCTTACTGAGAAAGCAAAGCAACCCATGTTTACACAGAGGAGCAGTTAGCTCATTGCAGTGTAGTTATTTTACTCTCAGTTTTCATAGGTGCTTTCATGGATAACACAGTTGCTATGTTTTGATCACAGCAGATTATCAAAGCCAGCTTTGAATCCAAATCTCATTCGTACTTCTGTGTAGTCTCACATATGCTTTTCACTTTTTGTTCCTTATTCCGTTCTTTTTCTGTTTCTGACAAGCCTGAAAAGCCACGTGATTAAAGCTATCAAAACTGCATTCTATATAATAATCTTAAGAGAGGCAGTTACAGGAATGGAAATGAAAATGACCAAGAAATTATGTAAGTTACCACAGAGAAGCTGTAAAGACAGAAATTGTTGGTATCTAGTTAACATTATCAAGCTAGGGGAATTTTTTTCCTAACTGAAAGCATTCCACACACTCCCCCTCTTTCATTCCTTACTCCTGAAAATGCTTTTAAGACTTTTTTTGAAAAGCCATCATTTTAAAAGAACCCATAAGAACATGTAATACCTATACAATTTTTTAAAAATTGCACTTTTCTGAACTAATGGCAATTTTCCAGATTACTAGTTTACACAATAAGGAAATGCCTCAGACATATTTCCGAGAAGGTAATGCAGAAGAGATGGATGGTTTATTATATACTTTGGATGGAGCATACTGCCAGCAAAAAGAGAAGTACTAAGATTAATATGCTTTGGTGAGTAATCAATATTCTTATTATAAAAAAAGATAAAACAACCTAGTATCAGACTTCTGAGTACTGTTGGGAAGAAACCACAACATTGTATTTCAAGACTTTCCAGGACTTCCTGAGATATTCAGTGTTATGGACACCTGATACTTCTGTACTGAAGAAAACAAACAAAAAATTCTGAGAGGGAGAAAATGACAAACAAGTCCTGAGATAGCAGATCAATCAAAAGGTGTTCCATTGATTCCGGTGAGGCATTTTGGAGACTCTCATTGTAATGATTATAGGATTAGAATGTATGAAGTTTAACACTGACTTGGTATTACTTTTTCAAAATTCATTTGCAATTTGCTGAACTAGTATTTTGATAGAAAATCATGCAGTTGCCAATTTTAGAATATTCTTGTTTTGTAGCTAAGCATAAGTACATGCGCTGAGGAAAAGAAAATGGAAAAATGATGAAGAATATTTGCAGTCTTAATGCTTTGTTTTTGCTGCTTTCCAAAATTTGGAGAAGTAATCAATTCCTGACTACATTAAACAGACTACGGTCATTACAGCTAACCCATGAATTTTTATTTCTTTTGACTAGACAACACCAAAATTCTCCTAGTTATGAAATAAACAATAACATTTAAATAAGTCCCAAAAAGTAAGCGAGAGGTAATTGAAATTTTTAGTCACAACTACATTATAAATGCCACTAAACAAGCTGGGGCAAAAGGCATATAGGCCAGAATCAAAAATGAACATCCAATTACAGGTTGGCATCTGCTTATTTTAAAGATTTTTTAAAGCCAGACACTGAGCTCAGCAGAGTATATGCAAAACAAACAATGTCTTGTAAGAGGCATCATTGCTTTCTGGTAGGTGTATTTTATCTTTCTATTGATGGGTGTTGTTACATTTGCAGATGTATGTGCAGTCTCTGCTATTTAGCCATCATTTCTGATGCAAGAGTTGAACACATCATTAACTTTTACGCTGATGATACCATTCTGAGGGGTGCTGCGGTCTCTCTTGAGAGACAAGAAGATTTGCGGAGGGCTCTAGGTAGATTGGAGCATTGGGGGATCATCAGTGGCATGAAATTTAACAAGTACAGTTGCAGGATTCTGTGCTTAGGGCAGAGTGAGTTGGACACAAGCATGAACAGGGAGAGGAGTGGCTGGAGATCAGCACTGCAGAACAGGATCTGGTGATGCTGATCAGCAGCAGGCTCACTGTGAGCCAGCAGTGTGCCCAGGCAGCCAAGAGGGCAATTAGCATCCTGGGGGCATCAAACACAGCACAGCCGGACGGTCAGAAGAGGTGGGGGTCCTGCTGTATTCGGCATTGGTGCCACCTCACCTTGTGAGCTGTGCGCAGTGCTGAGCTGCAAAATCTATAATAGACATGAAGGTACTCAAGTGTGTCCAAAGAAGGGCAAAAAACCTGGTGACAGGATTGAACAGTGTCTTGTGAGGAGCAGATGAGGCCTTTGGTTTTGTCTAGTTGGGAGAAAAGGAGGCTGAGAGGCGACCTCATTGCTCTCTACAGCTTTGTGAGGAGGGTATATGGAGAGGAGGTACTGAGCTCTTCTCCCTGGGATCCAGGCACACGATGTAAGGGAATGGGTCAAAGCTGCATCAGAGGAGGTTTAGACTTGACATTAAGAAATAGTTCTCCAAGCAGAGGGTGGTCAAACAGTGGAACAGGCNCTTGACATGAAGAAATAGTTCTCCAAGCAGAGGGTGGTCAAACAGTGGAACAGGCTTACTAGAGTGATGATTCATGCTCCAAGCACATCAGGGTTTAAGAGACATTCAGAAAACATATATATATATGTATATAATATCACGCATTAAATTTTGGTCGGTCCTAAATTGGCCATGCATTTGGACTGGACGATTGTCGACAGGTCCTTTCCAGCTGAAATAATCTGTTATTGTTTATCTATATCTATTATCTTTATCTATTATCTATACCTACAGCTACAACCTATATCTGTATAATCTATCTATATTATACATATCAACAGCTATCTATATCTATACCTATATCTAATCTATATCTGTATCTATATCTACTCATCCATTTCTGTCGCTATCTCTACTTAGAATTTATCATTGTAAATTAACTTGGTTTTGCTATACAAAAGGAAGGAAACTGTGGTGTGAATAAGAACCTCTGAGCTTAAAGCTATAAGAAGCTTAAAGAATAAAATAGAACTTTCTAATTTTAGGGGAAAAGGTTATTAGGTTTCTCAGTATTCATTTGTGAATGAAACTGTTACAATGAAGTTGCTCATTAAAAACATGAAATATATAGCGACAAAAATATAATTTCAAACCCAATTATTTTTGATCCACTCAAATGATTTAGTAATCTTTTCTATTTATAACATGACATATATATCATATAATGATAATAATGATATATAAATTGAAGAATGTTTTGTGAAAATTTTTTTTTAACAGTAAAGTGTAATACGTAGCCAGGTCTCAAACTATTTTTTTTATTTAATGACATTTTTCAAGAGTAGCTTTGAAAGGGTAATGAAATCTCAAAATTCAAAATATGAAAAATATTGTCCTCACTATGGCAGAATTTTTAGCTTCAGAGAGGGTAGGTTTCATTAAAACAGATAGCTGTTATTTTGCAATAATTAAGGATATTTCTTTTAAATACGTGTGTTTTTAGTATTGGGCATTCTTTCTAGTTGATATCACTGAAAGCTAGAGGACCAAGTAGTAGAAAGAGCTTTTATCGGTTTTCAAGGGTATGTGAAGAAAAAGTTCATTTAATGAATATTTCGCAATGTGGTTTAAAATTGCAAGAACAGATAAGAAAACAAACCTATTTCTCTAGCAGTGTCAAAACCACTTGAAACTTTTCTGCTTCTCAGAAGGCTTTTAGCTGCTACTTTTGTTGTTATTATTGTTATTAACAAGTAGTTTGGAGGAAATCTTTTAGCAAATGCATTTGTGCAATTATTGCCTTTTCTAAACAGAACCATGCGGAACAGAATCAATGTTTATATGTCACATTGAAAAAGCTGCGAAACATCCTTACATGGGAAACAGAGCTAGTAATGCAAGTATGGAGAAAGAAAATAAACCATGTATTTCTAGGAAAAAGGAGGATCTATAACTTTCTCCCCGATATATTTCCTTAAAGGCAAATGAAGCTGAGAAAATATCCTTCTTTTCACTATTTATAATATCAAAATTTTTTCTACATGAGTTAATAAAAGAGTCAGGTAATTTGGTTGTCTTCAGAATAGTTCTGGTTTCAATTTTAGCCTTAGAATCATAGAATCACAAAATATCTGAATTTGAAAGGTGCCCATTGGGATCATTGATTCCAACTTCCTGCTGCTCACAGGACTGCCTAAAAATAATCTATATGACCAAAAGGACCATCCAGAGGCTCCTTGAACTTTGACAAGTTTGGTGCCATGAGCACTTCACTTTGTATTCTGTTCCAGCAACCATACACCCTTTTACTAAACAGCCTTTTCCAAATGTCTATTTTGAACTTCCCTGATGCATCTTCATGCCTGCTCCTTGGGTCCTATCGCTGGTCACCAGAGCGAGAGATCACCACCTCTCCCTCTGCTGCCTCCCTTGAGGAAGGTGAAGACTGCAGTGAGATCACCCCTCAGCCTTCTCTTCTCCAGGCTGAACAAGCCGAGTGACCTCAGCCGCTCCTCCTACGTCTTGCCTTTCACCATCTTGATCTCCCTCCTCTGGACACACTCTAATAGTTTGTCATCCTTCTTATAAAACAGCACTCGAGGTGAGGTGGTCGCAGAGCAGACGACAATCCCCTCCCTTGCCGGCTGGCGATACTGTGTGTGATGTACCCCAGGACATGAGTGGCCCTCCTGGCTGCCAGGGCACTGCTGGCTCATATTGCAACTGACCCTCAGATCTCTTTCTGCAGGTCTGCTCTGCAGCCTCACCCCCTCAGTTTGTAAGCATTACCAGGATTATTTCACCTCAGATNTACATGAGTTAATAAAAGAGTCAGGTAATTTGGTTGTCTTCAGAATAGTTCTGGTTTCAATTTTAGCCTTAGAATCATAGAATCACAAAATATCTGAATTTGAAAGGTGCCCATTGGGATCATTGATTCCAACTTCCTGCTGCTCACAGGACTGCCTAAAAATAATCTATATGACCAAAAGGACCATCCAGAGGCTCCTTGAACTTTGACAAGTTTGGTGCCATGAGCACTTCACTTTGTATTCTGTTCCAGCAACCATACACCCTTTTACTAAACAGCCTTTTCCAAATGTCTATTTTGAACTTCCCTGATGCATCTTCATGCCTGCTCCTTGGGTCCTATCGCTGGTCACCAGAGCGAGAGATCACCACCTCTCCCTCTGCTGCCTCCCTTGAGGAAGGTGAAGACTGCAGTGAGATCACCCCTCAGCCTTCTCTTCTCCAGGCTGAACAAGCCGAGTGACCTCAGCCGCTCCTCCTACGTCTTGCCTTTCACCATCTTGATCTCCCTCCTCTGGACACACTCTAATAGTTTGTCATCCTTCTTATAAAACAGCACTCGAGGTGAGGTGGTCGCAGAGCAGACGACAATCCCCTCCCTTGCCGGCTGGCGATACTGTGTGTGATGTACCCCAGGACATGAGTGGCCCTCCTGGCTGCCAGGGCACTGCTGGCTCATATTGCAACTGACCCTCAGATCTCTTTCTGCAGGTCTGCTCTGCAGCCTCACCCCCTCAGTTTGTAAGCATTACCAGGATTATTTCACCTCAGATGGAGAATCCAGCACTTGGTCTCATTAAATTTCATACGTGGTTCATACATGACTTTCAGTTGGTGATTATCCAGCTCTCTAGTCTATCCAGATCTTTCTGTAAGGGCTCTTGACACCCAAAGGAGTCCGCAGCTCCTCCTAGTTTAGTATCATCAGCAAATTCACTCACTGTGTATTTGATTCCTGTGTCCAGATAATTTATAAACACACTGAAGAGTATTGGCCCTAAATTCAAGCCCTGATGGACCCAGGCCACTAGCCTGATATAACTCCATTCCCTGTAATGCTTTGAGCTCAGCTTTGACCTTGGCCCCGTGAAGGCAACAGATGTACATAAGAAGTGTGTCAGGCCTTCCCATCTGCCAAATTTGGCAACTTGTAAATTCAAATTGTAGTTGAAGAAACTTTAATACAGGCAACTATAACTGTATTTCTTAACATATATCTTCCTATATGTTCTTCACTCACCAGCACTACCAGTAAGATGTGAAACCTGATATCCTGAGGGTCACTACTGTTACTATAGAGGTCACCTACAAGCAAAAGTGACTCATGAACATCAGCTAATTTCATCACTGGAAGATAATATGATACTATAAAAAAATTTGATTGTTTCCATGGAGATAAATGGATTCTAGCAAAACAATCCTCATCAAAATCTCAATAAAAATTGCACAAGGTCTTGAGATAGAAATTGAAGATTGAAATTGGAATTGGCACAGGTAAATACAATTTAATTTGGAAAGTCACAAACACATTTACCACTTTCTGAATAATTAGACCTAATGATAAGGTCCCCAAAATTCTAACAACTATTTAAAAACACATATCAATGCACTCTTCATTAAGTCTTATTACTTTAATTTCTTCAGTTCTGAAGATCATCTACATGTTTCTTCTGATTTTTTTTGCTGGCTATTTCTTTTGGTCCAGAAATTTCCTCATCTTGTTTTGCTTTGCTTTGCTTTTCCTTGCCTTCATTTCGTTTCTCTTCCCTCTCTTCACATGCAATGAAATAGGCCTGATCTCTTACACATTTGTTTAAAAATTGAAGGGGACTGGGAAAAAAATCCAGTGGAGGTACATAAGATGTAACACTCCCCTGTTCACGTTATAATATTGCAAGCTTTATTTTTTATTGCCATTTTTCCCCACTTAGGGATCATTTAAAATGGACATTTTCTGTTATTTTTGTGATAACCTCAGCAAACTGTTCACATTCCAAAATTTATTGCTAAACACGTTAGATAAAGTTCAATAACTGGAAGGTTATAATCAACAGGGGAGAAATGATGCACCAATAATAATGCTAAATGATTCTAATGTGACGATTTTCTTCTGTGCTGTCTCATTCATCCCATTTTGGCAATACAGTAAACAAGCTGCTCTAATAGACAGGGAAAAATAAAATGTCGTCAATTCAAGAGTGAGCATCTGCTGGTAGATTTTATATGACAAAAAAAAATAAAAGAATATTTTGAGATCCCAGGGTCTGTTCATGCCTGATGGGCTTGGCTCAGAGTACTGAGGGAGTTTGGTTTCCTGGTGGGAGTTGGGAGTCAATTCCTATCTGGCCTTACGGTGCTGAGTAAGCGCACGTCAAGGTGTACCCCAGCATGGGGATCTGGCTTCCATCTGCCGAGATGTGCTGGGTTACTCTTCCAGTGACAGAGTCAGTGTCTGAATCGAAACAATGCTGCCTAGCTTGAAGTTGCATATTGACAGACATCGGGTAATGAGTTTTATTGTTACTATGATATACTTGTCGTGATAGACCAAAAACTGGCCTGTAATTCAGATTCCTTCTGCTTCTGCTGCATATTACAGTTGCTGCTTGTAACTGTGACAAGGTCATGACTGTGACAAAGTCAAACACAAAACCTTATATTATGAATAATAATACAGCTGAAAAAAATTGGATAGAAGAAGAGGAGAAAAAACAAAGAAAAATTAACCTCAAACACTTTGATGGTAAATACTACCTGCGAACAATTCCAAATTCAACTTATATTTTACTTTGACTATTGCTGTTTTGTTTTTTTTTCCCTATGTCAAAAAATGTTCCATGTTCTTAAGAGTAGGGGTTTCTTTTTAATCCACAGTTCATGTTCTAGTGGGAAATGTTACAAGCACTAATACTAAACTCAGACAAAAATGGCAGCTGCACTTCATTTCCTATAAAATATTATCTAATAGAGAAATCCTGAGGTGCACCGGCATGCATACGGAATGCAGAAATTTGTCTTTGAAACACTTAGTACAGCCAAGATGAAATGCAGCTGGATGTTGCATACACATCTGTTAAGAAATGGAGGAGCCAGACTTGTCTTTCCAAAAATGCCCTAGAACAAAGTCAAAACAAAAGCCTCGAAAAACCTCTTTGGTCAGACAGTGATTTCCACTGACATAAGACAAGAGAAAATGGAACTTTGTGGACCCAACAGCATAAACACAAACACATGTGCTGAGTACAGAGACCAACACATATTGTCTTTTTAAATCTTTAAGCTTGGATTATCATATATCAGATAGTAGTGACGAAACAATTACTGTAGAGAAGAAATAGCTGTAAAATATGACTACCTTTGGAATAAATATACAAGCAAGATAGAAGTAGTAGACATTGGAGGAAAGGAGGAGGGACAGGTCAGCAAGGCCAGGCCACAGGAGGCCACCCGTTGCACAACTTCTGCAACCCCTTGAGTCACCAGTCTGCTCTGAGGGTCTCCTGTCAGGCCATAAGCATGCCCCAGACATCAATGCATGAAGCTCTGCCAGAAAAAGGGACAGGTAGAGTAGGGTACTACCTGTGAGAGGAACAGGAGCAGTCCCTTCATTGGTGTAAATATTAGGCCATGTTTTGATCCTGTCTGTTTATCTGCAAATATCAAATAAGAATGTGTCATTCTTATTTGCTCTCATCAATTTGATGTTGGAAGCAGATCTAAACTAGTTCAAGGGTTATTAAATCATCATTCAAGGTTCATCTAATTAAATTATAAAATCTGTCTTTCATCCTGTCATCTCCTCTACCAGCAGACCATTGCTTGTGCTATCTTCACAAAATATGGGATCACAGATGAAAACTACTCCAAAAGGATTTAGATAGTTCTGTGTTGATGAAATAACTGAGTGGAAGATGATGTGGTTTTGTGTAATTCGCCTACTACTTTTATGTTATATGTGTAAATAATATCAATTTCTTCTGTAATATTTTTAATCTAAAAAATAATTAGAGAATTTTTGTTTTAGAAATGTTTTCATTAGGTAAAAGAATACCTGAACCAAAAAGATTTGTAGCCATCACAGTATGTAACAGCTGTGGTTTGAGATCAATGGCAGTTTCAGTTGCTCTTTTTTTTTTTTCTTCTCTAGAGCAGAATGGAAAATAATCACTAAGTGATTTTTTTTTTTCCCGGGCAGTGCATAGAGGAATTTATCATAGTTCTTCACTTTAAAGCAGCCGTGTTAGCATCATGCGTGCTAAATAAGTTTACAGTTTTGTGCTATCGTAATTGGAATTTAGTAAGCTTTGAACCACCCATACTTGAATTGAGGTTTCGGAGCCTCAAGCAAAGCTTTGACAGCTCAAATGCCGTAATGGAAAACTGAGAGAGAACTGTGATATTTAGAGCCCTCAAGATCCTCTTTCCCTATGAATCCATGCATTATTTCCAACAGCACCTACGCAGGCTGGGTGTGGGTCACAGTAATGTGTCCTGTGAACTCTTTGCTTGCCTTTCGCAATCATTGGCAGTCTACCACACCGGGGAGAAATACTCAGAATCCCAAAATCAGCGTGTTGCAGCCAACCAGTGTACAGTGGATGCATGATCAACTCAAAGGACGGTTTTCTACATGATGTTGATGCTGATGACCGGTGGTCATAAACGCAAGGCTAAAAAGGGGTGGGATGTTTTTTCTTTACCGCAAGCTGTCTCTTTGCAGTAAATATTCCACAGACAAGCTGGAATCACCATTTTGAAGACTTTCATGGAGACAGTAATACTTACCCCATCAAAGCTCTTCCACTCCTCTTTCAAATTTCCTATAGCTGGTAATTAAGGAAACCTAGAAATTAACGCCTCACGGATTTGTATGTTGTGCAACCATGTAGCAGAATGAGTCACTGCTGCACTTGAAGTCTTGTGTTTCTGTCCGTTTGCAAATTTAAGGCAGAAGGAAAGATAAAAACTACTGAATATTTTTCTTTCAGAAAACCTTTTCTAATACAATTTCATAAATTGAGAGATTTGGTAGATAACATGAAATAACAGGTAATTGTGGCAAGCAGATGATGTCTTCATCTGTACAATTATTTACTAGAGCTAAGTGACTTTGGGAACTTTTAGAAGGTACTATCTGAACAAGGAAACAAAATAGATGAATTTCCAAGTAATTTTAATACCAGAAATTTCCCAAATGTGTGACTTCAAAACGCTTCACAAATTCAATCACACTGAAATATAGTGACATTCTAAAATCAAATGTTCCTTTTTTCTTTACTGAAATGACAGTTCTTCAGTTTTGAAAAGTACATTAATTTTGTATTGATCATAACTTTATTTTTCTTATTTTCTCCAATTTTGCTGTTGCTCATACTTTTCTTTAACCATTCTCTACTGGCCATTTGTGTATGTGCTGAGTTAGATCTTTTATTTCACCAAAAATTGTCTTACCTGCATTTTCATGTGCAGGAGCATATAGAAATTGCTTTTTAATAATACCTCTAATGTTCTCAGACAGGTAGTATCTTGCTCACCCAAACATGCTGTTCCCACATTGTTTTACAGACATCAGACAGAAAGAAGTCTACATTTCAGATAATGACAATCTTTCTTACTGCAAAGTTAAAAACTCAAGCTTTTGCTACAGTAATTCAAATGAGATATTAATATCAGTATCAAATTAATATCATGTCAATAGGGTCTCGTTAACCTAAAAGAAGTGTAGATTTAAATGTTATCACTTGCCTCATGGCAAGATTAATTAAATTTCATGAACGAATATTGTCTAACAGGAAATCCAAGAACTCAATTATTTTCTTAATATAGTATTTGACTTTAAATAAATCTAATATTACTTCAAAAGCATCCACTGCATGGAAGATGGATTTTCGCCTTCGATGTGCTCAGCTGCAACCTTAACATGTGTAACCTGATTAACAATACTTTGACAGTACTTAGCAAACTCTGTTCTCCTTTTAAATACAAATTACTGGGACGTTTGTAGGTAAATTTAAGAAAACCTTTATTTATGTTTTTAGCATTTCAGGAAGTTCACAAGCTATCAGAAAACTGTATTACTTCTGTATTGGAACAAGATGAAAGTGTTTAATTTCATTTCAGCTAAAATTCAGCTGAATTCCCCTAATGTGATCCACTCCTTCCTGGAAGCAGGTACTCAGATACTCATTTTCTTCAAATGTCAGCTAATCTCCAATTATACATAATTTCACATGAAGAAACATAACTTTAACTTAATGGATTTGCAAGGAAAATTGAATATTAACACTTGTATCATGGGAAAAGTAGTTCTAAGAACTTCCACCAGCGACTATCATGCAATTATAATTTTTTCAGTGTAGGACTCTACATCAAGTGTGATTTAACAGCTTTTGGACTATAAGAAGAAATTGTTTATCAATTCAATAAATCAGAAAGGCATTTTTTAGTTTGATCAACATATATTTGATTTCAATAAGGGATTTGAAAGCTTTATTATTCTTGTAAATGAAAAAAAATCTGAAAATTTTGTGTCTCTTTTCAGAACTTAAGATTTTATTTAATTACACAAAATAAACCCAATTGCAGAATTAATTAATGAATGATAATTCTGAATTTTCCCACCATTAACTAAAATCCACAAGTCTCGAACCACCAGTATTTTTAACTGCTATCACAGACATGGACAGAGTAACTCTGTTAAACCTGAAGGAATCTGTGGTGACTGATAGCTAGCTACTGGAGTGTAGTGATATTTAGAAAATGACAACTGTAGAAATAGATTTGTATATTAATCATATGTGCAATTGCTTAATCACTGGCTGAACAAAAACAGCAAAGGCAGCCCTGAGATATGATTAACTGTTATGCATATAACTGCCTATTTTAAATAAAGTGGTAAATGTGTTGTTGTTTTTGTCTGTTCAAATGCAAAGCAAAGGGAAAATGCATTATATCTAGAGAAAACTGGGATGAAATATCTGCAAAATCATACATAGTTATATGTTTTTATAGACCAAAGTTTAACTCATCAATTTCTTTGCACAGGGAGGTTTGTTCATCCCAAAATCTATAGGAGAATTTTACTCTGTTAAACTGTAGCTCAAACACGATGTAGAAAAATGTAGTTTTTTAAGGACCAGACTTCCTGGTTTTGCTTTACATAGAGGATTGGTGAGGGGTTTTTTGTTTTGTTTTGCTTTGCTTTGTTTTACTTTTTTCGGGTGTTTTTTAGACTGCTGTACTGGTAGTTTACAGGGGGAAAAAAAACCCCTAAAATATGACATTTATAACCCTCTTTGTATCATGAAGTCCAGTCCCCTTCTCTTCAACTCTCACGTAGCAACAGCTTTGCCATCTAGCTCCTTGCAAGTACAAATTCAAGTACTGTGAGACAGCTCGTTTTAAAACTTGATCAGAACAGCTTGATTGCTACTACCTGTAACAGTCCTTCAAAGATTGTTTCAGCATGTGCCAATGCCACGCAAGAATATGCAACATTTGTTTTTCTAGCCAAGCTGTAGCAGTCTGACAACGTGAGACATTTCGTTCTAACTATTTCGGGAACTTAGAGATCCATTGCGCTAAAGAAATTTCCTAAAACTGTAAAGGCATAATTTGACTCGAAGATCCAGGGCCCCTTAGACATGTGAATGTGACAGTTTTTGTGATGTAACACCTTGAAAACACCCTTTATCTTCATAGGTAGTAGTAGGTATCAAGTTGTTTAATTTGCTAGTAAGAAACAAAATGAGAAGAGATAATTTTTAGCATTTCATATTCACTCCTTGCAAATAGTATTTGCCTCCCATATCACCTTGCATCATTTTGGACCCTCAGCTGGGTAAAAATCTTTAAAAACAATGAAATCAGAAGAAAAATGAACTTACAAAAAATAGCGATTACAGCAAATAATTATTAGCAGGTTTTGTGAGCCCACATTAAATTCTTGATTTCATTAATTTCATAAATTTTATTTCACACAAATATGCGGTTCAGCTTCACAGTACATCAAAGTCTGTATCACATATAGATCTTTAAACCAGGAATTTGTTAGAATCCAGATGATTCATATAGATCCAGATGTGTCTTTCGTTACTTTGTATCACACAGGGTGACATATAGAAATGATTACACTAACAACAATGTAGGTTTCTTGCCCCCCCACCTTTTTTTTTCTCCTTTAGGGAGTCCAAATTATCACCCATTTTATAAGAAACAAAACCAATTGCCAAATATTTTCACAATTACTTCATAATCCTTTTGAGGACAAAAAGCCTTCTGGAAATGTCTGTGTGTGAATAGAAGAGTCTGATTTAGCAAGAGTCTTTTTAAACAGAACTAGCTTCTTTTGTCACATTATAAAAACATCAAATACTATCAAAAGAAATGTCTTTTTTTTCTTTAATGTGTTTTCACGTATTCTTTGCTGAGTCATTCAACACCTATCTATAGTGTATTGACACATAATTTTCACTCTTTTTAAATCTTACATTTGATATTACTGCATACTATTTTCAGCTCAAACAGCTGCAGAAACTTTGCAAATATTTATGAAAAATTATACTTTTCATTTGCGATAGAAAAGGCTAAGGAATAAGAGAAGAAAAGATTCTCAAGCTTCCTCCAGAAAACTTGAGCACTCTGATACAGCAGACCCTGAAATGGAAGAAAGGGTCAAGACCACTTTGTGTTTGTTTGTTTTCACTTCTGACATGCTGTTTTTCTGCTAGTCATTACAGCTGGAAGATATGAGCATGTTAACATTTAGCAGGTAGGAAAACGGTATCAAAGTCAAGTCCAAGATTTAGAGAATTAGCAGACTACTGCGTTTCCTTTCTTAACCAGATATTGTGCTATTGTTTCTTCTGTTTGCTGTTATGACTGAATCCTTTCATAAATTTCCATTATGGAATCTCAGCTTGAATTTACAAAACTTTGTATCTGCTTCTCAGACAAACTGTTGTGTAATCTCGTGGTTTATTTAAAATTATGACCTTTCCATCTAGTAAATTAATTTTTTTACAACATTACATTACTTTTTACTTATATATTTTATTTTATTTTATTTTATCTCTACAGTCAAACCTTCATGCAAGCGAATGATGTTGTCTAAACTGCTCACATCTGAAATCTTCTGTTCATAACTGGCAACATCTCGCCTTTTTATTATTCCATGAAGCATCTGTTATGAGACAAAAATTATCTTTATTTACACTCCCAATGGTTTGTATATCCTTGGCAAATTCCTGCCAAAGACAGATGAAGGTGCATAAAAGCCAGTGCAGCTGCTGGCAGTCATTGTGCATAAAGCAGAGGAGCCTATGTGGGAGCACCAACAGCATGTGGCTTAAAAAAGGCAGTCTGTGTGTCCCGAGGATGAAGGCACTCCTGCCTATTTCAGTAACAGCCAGTTACTCAGGGTGGCTAACGCCTGTGCAGGAGCAGTCTACTTATATCATAATTCTCATTTCAAGGATTTCTCCTTTGTTGGACAGGCTGCCCCTCACTTGGCCTATAAGTAAAAGCAGAAGGGAAAAAATCAAACTCTAAACTACTACAAAAAAGCCTAAACAGCTTAAGCAGTCTCTTCTCCATGTTACACAGGCAGACAACAACATGCTCAAAGCCGGCGCCTGCAAAGATATAATTTATTTTTCCTGTTTGATGAGGGTTTAAAAATACAATTACAACCTCACATTGTATAGGAAGGTTTATTCCTTTATGGCTCTGAATATCTCTAAATCTGGAAGTTCACTTTGAGAAAATACACAACTCTCAAATTTCTGTCCTTCCATCTGCAGAATATTCAGTGACAAGTGGGAAAAGTAAAGATGTCATTCTCGAGAACTTTCTTTCCTGTGACATTTATATTATCATAATAGATACCCAAATCTAGAAAAGGTTTTCATGAAAATAAGTGTTCCCTACAAGGTAGGCTGAAGATACTTGTCCTTTTTTTCTTTTTTTTTTCTTCAGGTTAATAAAATATCTGGTTGATATTATAGCAACTTGCTTTAGATCTAACACACCTAACAACCTAGTGCATTTATGTGACTCTTGTTAATACATTTCCAAAAGGAATTTCATTATCAGATTAATTTTTATTTTCTTATTTTCAAACAATAACAGTTGGATTGTATACTGCTGAGAGAGAGCACTGAGGATTTGGGTCCTGTAAGTTCAGAATTTCCTAAAGTAAATAATAACCATTATCACACCCTCTCAGAGTTAAATGTGATGGCTTTTACCTTATATAACAAAACTGCAACATCTTCAATAGGGAAAATGTCCCTGATTATGTTTTTCCACAGCTTGGAGGAAAACAAGCCTTGACCTTCCAGGGCCATCAGAATCATCCTGTAATACAAATGATCAATTATGAAAGTTAGTGTGGGCAATACCATTCAGGAAAGATGCTCCAAATGGACTCATAATTGCCTGATACTTAATTTCTGGTGTGAATATCTGAAGCAGATTTCAATCCCTCACCAAGAGGTTGCTTAAATGTCCAGGGGGAAAAAAAAATAATAAAAAAAAAAAAGCAGGCAGGCAGGCTTTAGCTGCACTAGGAAATTAAGCCATGATAGGAAATGTTCCAAGTATCATAACTGCATGTATTTTTCAATACGTAGTGTGCTTGCCGGTACTCAGCCTGGGTAAACCATCAGTCTCTCAAGAAATCCCTTGACACCATTATGGCATTTGAGATCCATCCTGGCTAAGTCAGACCCTCTTTTGCAGTTCTAGAAGGGTTTGATGGCTCAGGGATAATTCAGATTCCAGCCTTTTTGCACCAGTTGGGCCCAATGCCAGCAAGCACTCCCTAGCACTGTTTCACTTGGTGTTACAGATGTCACCACAGGGGCCACATATCATCATATTCTTGCTTACAGTATTAACAACAATAGAGTCATCTGTCACAGCTCTGGAATGTGCTCGTCATTTTGTTTAACTGATTTATATTTCAGTGTAAACTGTTTGGTGTCTTCAACTGTGTCTGTTCCCGTACATGGCCAGATTGGAAACAGCAGGGAAAAAACCCTACCATCCATAAGCAAGCATTTAATTTCTTGGCTGAAAATTTCACACAGGAGAGAAGTCTCTAGTTTGTATGCTAGAAAATGCATTTACAGCTGAGCCACCATCACAAAATGGACTGCCAGTATTGAGAATAACTTTGCACATGACTGAACAAGTCCAACCCACTTGCATTCAAATTATCTAAAATGGATGGTCTCAGTTCTGCTATTCTTCATTCTGTATTTTTTGTTCCATGCATAGAGGTTCAGACTAGCATAAATTCATATCAGTTGTTTTACTATCTAAACAGGTTTTTTTCAAGATTTTCTCTCTTATAACAAATATTTTTCATAAAAAAACCCCCTGTTTCCTGATTAATCTAGCTATTGAACAAAATTTAACAAGAAATTGTGGTGGATGAATCTGCAAAGCTGTATGATTTGGCTCGGAAGACTCTGTCCTCTATCCAAACAATAATTTGGAAGTGGCTGGCTAGAAGTCAGGAATATCTATTTGGAGCTTCTCTGCAGCATCTTAGTGAGTGGGGGAGGCTGGAGGATTTTTCCTCGGCATACCAAGACAGTGAGGGTAGAGATCCCTCAGTGTCTCTGAAAAAGTCCAAGGGAAGGTAAACGTCAAGGTCTATTTCATGATTATCCTATTGAGTTTTATGGGGAATACTCTCTTTCTGCCAGACTGTTTCCAGCGCAACAAAGACAATTCTTACTCTTTCTGTGTTTCACACATGCAAACTGGAATTTCTTTCCCACACTATCTGTAAAAGTCTTTTGAATATTAAAGTGGGAAATCCCTCCAGGCGAAAGCCGAGCCTCCACACAGCACGTGCAGCTCCCAGTACAACTGACACTGACCTACACTAACAGTATGTACAGAGCAAAGGAACTCGGATGTTATGTGAGCTGACATTGAGGTTAAAGCTCAGGTATTACTTATTTAAACTGACTAACTTATGAATGACAAAAGAAAATATTTTATTAAAAAAAAATTCAATCATAATTAAAAGTGTTAGATCATTTTATGTGTTTCTCCTTAACTCCTTTCTGACCAAGTTTTTAAGACATCTTTTTCTAAAGATGTTTAATGTAGCATCAGGGTTATAATTAGCACAATAACTCTAACTGTGGCCTTTAGCCATTTACACAGTGTAGACAGAAAGAATAAGTGAAAGTAACTCCTTTCTCTTGGATGAATTAGTAAATAAGTGGCAAATGAAATGTCTTGCCAGTCATTATTAGATGGTGTAATTATCAACAGTCCTACAAATTTTGTTTAACCGTATGTATGGTTTAATCTTAAGGAAAATGTTCTTTGTTGGTCATGGAGATTTTCATCAGAAGAGACATTGCATTTTATAAGCAATTACTCTAATTGGAACAGTTTCCTGAGAGCATATATTATTGTGATAACAATAAGAAAATACATTGCTTGATATCAGAGTTTCCAAGATGCAACCTAAAAAACTGATTGTTATTTCAAGGAAGAGTATTTGTATCCATAGTTTCACAATATATGCATTTCATGTTCGTCTGGTAATGCCATTCATACATAGTAATATTGAACATTTTAATACATTCAGCAAGAAGACTTTATTCAGCATCTTTAAGAATAAAGAAAGAAAGCTCAGCAAGAATGTAATATTACTTTACATTCATCTTTTGTTACTGAAAATAAAGCTATTACAGTTCTTGTATATACACTAATAAATTTAGTAATAAATACTTAATGTTATCAGATGCGGTAAAATATTTAGGAAAGAGGTTAACACAACCACAAGCATTGCTGTATTTTTGGAATGTACAAAAAGTTACTGCACTTGGGACAGAATTTACCTTGAAACAATTAGGCATATGTAATCAGAATTTAAAATTCTAATTCAGAACATTTAGCCCTTACAATGATAGGTGCATATATTACAAAAGCGGTGCTGTTTCGGTGCAAAAGTGTGTGCTAAAATCTAATTTTCCTATAAGGCATGTTCAAGCAATTCTTCTGCATCCATCGAGCTTGATCACAAATAATACTTCCATAATACACACATATAGAGCAAAAAATACTTTGTCTTATTGTATCAGTCTCGTACATTGATGGGAGAAAAAGTACATCCCAAAGTACACTTGTATTTGAGATAGTGTTTCCTCATTAGTAAGGTAATACCTACATATATGTGCATGCACACCCAAATATATTTTGAATGCAGATTCTTAGTCACTGAAATACGACTCTTACTGAAGTAAGCCAGAAGAAATCTATAAATATACAAGGCTAGAACTTCAACTGCAGTAAATAAAACTATTTATGACCTAGTTTGAAAGGAATGTATAGTATGCTACTTCTGATTTAATTAATGAAGGATCCATAACTTATAGCAGTTCCAGTATTCTCATCAAAGTAAAAAGGTAAACTCACAAGCGTGGTTGAAATACCTTTGTACTGCCATGATAAAAAAAAGGAACAAGGAAAAAAACAAACAAGGAAAAAACCTCTTATTTTTCTGGCCTTGAAACCCTGCTAAGTTTGTTCCTCTCCCCTTCTCTGTGAAGGCCAACAGCCAGAGACTGCTGAAACAAATGCATTTTTTATGGGTCAGGAAATTTCCAAATTTGTGATTGCACAAGTCAGTGAAGGAAGAGAAACAAAGGAGCTGTGATAAATTTAGGTCACTCAAGGAGCTTGCCATTCTGTATTTGGTCTACTTTAATTTCACAATTGCTTCACAGTGCTGAAGATTGCAAAGCAGTCAATAGACAGCAGGAACTAATTTCAAGTTAGTAAGTACATTACCCTATTGTAACAGTGGTAGGATTATAAGTGGAAAAGAAATAAAATGACAGATTTATTGCTTGTCTCAATGTTCATCAATTAAAAAATTTGCTGTACTGTTTATCTCTTCAGAAATATTTGTCAATGATGCAGTCAGAACCTTAAATGAAATGCCCCTATTACACAGTTCTGTATATAAATTTCTAACTGCAGACTCTTTCCCTAACAAAGAAAAAGCAAAGAAAAAATATTTTATTGACACTTACTGCCTGATATAGGTATCCAAAATAGTTCTGTGACATGACCTGAAGTTGTAGCATGACATTATGAGCTATTTTGGACTAAAAAGTTCAAGCTTAGAATAAAAATAGCTACAGCCAGAGGGAAAAAAGCAACTAAAGAGAAAAAATAAATGTACTAGAATTAGGGGGGGAAAAGTCATACCAATTTGATATTATTTTTCTTTCTCTTTGCAATTTTTACAGTATCCTATGTAGACAGCTGCCTTAAATAAGTATGCGCCTAAATTTCTGAATACATCACACTTGTACAAGAAGAAAACCCAACCAAAAAACTTTCAGCCTCATCTGAGATCATGAATACTAAGGAAATATAAAGGTCAAATAACACAATTAAAGTAGTGTATTTGTCCAGATTAATACTATTTTTTTAGTAATCCTCAACTTCCCTGAGCATATCAATTTCAAGTAAACTGACGAAACCTAACTGACTGACCTGAAGAGTTTTATTTTATTTTTCTTTAGAGTACTTTATATAAAATTATCACCATTTATTGCCTAACACTATTTTGGTAATACTTTTTGGCACTCAGGCCACTGATTAGCTCTCTTTGGGGTTGTAGAGAGGGCAGGGAAATGCAAGTTCTGACCCTGCAAAGGCTTATGCACCTGATGTCTCCATATAGTGCAAGAAAGCCCTGCTGACGTCAGCTGAGCTGTTCTCAACATGCTGAGTTACATGTGGTTTCAAATACTTGCAGTCTCAGGAGCAATCAGGAGAGGAAATTGTTGGTACCTTATGTCTCTAAAACCATAACTGCAACCTAAAACAATCACTTTCTGTTTTGGAAGTTATCTCCAGGGCACTGGATCCAATTTTGCTTTCAAGTCTTGCTTTTAGTTGTCCATTTCATGTAAGGAATATTTTCAGTTAAATCCCTCTTGAATAACAAGCACTGTTAAGTGTTTTCCTCAGCCCATGCTGGGCTGCCCTGACCTTCACAGTGCAGCAGGATGACACGGTTAAAACCTCCAGAACCTGCAACTGCCTATCCATTTACGCTCAGGTGTGACCCCTTGCAATGTGATTTGGATTGCTGTAATTTCACCTGAGATGCCTTGCTCAAGCAAGAGTGAGAGCGTACCTACTTTTTAGATTGTGATTTCTGGAGTGATAAGTGAAAATCTCCAGAAAAACTGTGAAACACATGGTCTCTTCTGTGAACTACTATCATCCTGTATCCTATGAGCAGGAACTCAGGTCTCCAATTCTGTAAAAAATTACTTCAACATAGCAATCGCTGAGTCTGTGGGCTGTCTATGGCAGACTTGCCATCCATTTTTCAAAATGCAGTGTGCAGTGTTGTATTTCAAACCCCTAAAATGTCAGAATCTGTAGTTTAAAGCTGTCCTCTGAAATATACAATGTTTGAGGCTGCAAATCATCTGTTTAAGTTAAAGAAAAATACTTGTAGGGTATCTCCTAGGTCACCAGATTCTGGACACATGAGCAAAGAGAAACTGTTTAGCAATAGATAAAGGCAGAGCTACTGCTTAAATAAAGGGGTCATGCTTTGAGGTATCTGATACTTGTAGTTAATGCTGTAATACGATGAGATTGCTTCTCTCCTTCAGTGTTTACTTTGCACGTGAATTTGTGCCAGATTCTGTGACGACTTGATCAAGTGAGCCTGCACACTGAAGATTGCATTTAAACCGATATTCCCTCTGTTACAGAGTGGAAGTAATGAGAATTTTCTTAATTAGCAGTCTGGTAAGTTTCAGGTTTCAAGTGTCACATGGGCTTCCATTTCTATTCTTCTGGATTTATTGTTTTAACTGCAAGTTTTTAAAGACTTGTTGCTACAGTAGCAGTAGGGCAATAATAATTTCACATAAAAGGTTAGTGTGCTATGTTACTGTGTCATGCGGTTGCACAGTCTAAGAAACAATAACTCTCTGGTTTTTCTAATCAAGGTTTCTGAGCATTCCACCTTCTGTTAAATTGTGAGTATCTCATGGTATTTTGGGAAACAAGAACATATATGTGTTACTAAATTTGCAAATAACACAGAGTCATACTGGACTCTTTGCAAGATAGAATGAATTTATTCTTCCAGATTAACTAAAATACTCAGATTGGAGAACCTCCCAAAGTTTGAAGTGAATATATGAGATCAGAAACCAAGCAAGTCCATGTTGCAATGCAATGAGAAAGAAAAGCAGGAAGCTTCTAAAAATCTGCCTGCAGTAGGGACCAAACTCAAGAAAGTCCCAGAGATGCACCTCAAAAGGAAACTTTTCTGCTGTCCGCAGAGGGATGATTCAGAAGTTATAGAGAGCTGCTCAGCTGTGAACCCAGAATGGAGAAAGGTCAGTCTCTCTTCTTTCTCCTTTTCCTCTATGCAGCAAGAGTGAAGACACAAGGTGGTTTTGTTCTGAGGCATGGATTTGCTTTGACTCACCCTGAAGACTTAAATTCTGTGTTACAATTTTCCTCATTCAACTATATTTCTTTGTTTCTCTAATGAAATACAGTCTGGAGACTGAAAACCTTTTTATGTGTTGATGTTCTTTCTTCAAAGAAAAATTGGTGTCGCTCCATCTCAAGGTGTTGGGCTCTTGTCACAAAAATCTTTTTATATGATGTCTTGGCAAAAGATGCCTGTTTTCCCCAATAGTACCATTGGTACTGCCAAACACATTAAACTGATAAACACACACCAAAGAGATTACATTGCTGTTAATTGTGGATGCCATGGTTCGACATTTATAAAAAGAATTTCTACAATTGTACAATTACAGAAGGCTAAAAAAATCTAGGCAAAAGGATTTCTTTATGTTTATGAATTACAAATAGGAGACTTGCAACCAAGCATCAGATATTAGGAAACAACAGAAATTGCTGCATTACTGATACAATTACCTACTATTTGAAGGAAAAATGTAAGATAACATAAACAATTACTAAAAATAGATAACTATGTCCTTTGAAAATCTTCTTCTCAAGGCTGGCACCAGTTTGAGCAGCTGTGGCTGAGGTTTTTTACAGAGTGTTCCTGTAAGCCAGTATATGCTTGCATGGAGAAGTGAATATTCTGAATCCTGTGCTTCATGTTTCATCTAGAAAAAAAAAAGGATCAAGATACGTTGCTCAGGAATATAAGCTAGTGAAAAAGATTCCTACTTTTCAGAACTTTCTGGTCTGCATTGAAAGTGTTACCATGATGTTTATTTCAATTGGATAAATATATTCTAACATTTACTCTGTTTGTGCTTTGGATATTAACACTAATGGGAAATACGTGGTTTGGTATAGGAGATGTCAATAGAAAAAGAATAGACTAATAATAAGCTGTAGATAGTTTAAGCCATAAGGGACATTTGAAAGATGATAGAATTATTAAACTGGTATCTATACCACAAAAACCTGTTCTGAATCCAAAGGGAACTACTTTTATTGACTTTTATAAATGCTAGAGCAGACTGGTTTCGAGCAAATAGTTTTTTCACAGCACTTGTTGTTTTTGTTAGTGAAAATGGGAGAAATATTAAATAACTTATTTGCACTATCACATTCAAAATAAAAAAGATTGGATTATTACCTCTGAATAAAAAAAAAAAAAAAAAAAAAAAGAAGAAGAAAAAAAAACAACACCCAAAAGCTAGTTGAGATTCATAAAAATAATGAAAAGTGTTCTGCAAATAATAATTTAAAAAGAACTCAATGGGAAGTTTCTTTTCTGCAGAGAAATAAAACCAAAAGAAAATAAACCCTAAGAAACCCTCTCAAGTTGACTTGGAAGACTTCATCTTTTCCTAGGTATTTTTTTCAATAAGGTCAAATAACAACTTCCAAACACATGTCTAAGCAGTCAGTATATCAAGTTCCAGAGTTGCGGACGACTATAAGCTATACAGCTTGCAGCTGGGACAATGTAATTGTTTATATAGATATGTGTAATTTAGATAGTATCTTCGAGCTATTCAGTATTTTTTACTGGCAAAGCTGTTGCACCGAAGTGTAAGAAGACTCTGGTAGCTCCAGACATCAGTGTTTATAATATTATTGCTATCCAAAAACATCCTCCAAAATGCAGTCATCCTATGCTCTTTTTTTGTCACAAAAGCTGCTGAAAAGCTCAAAACCTCAGCAAATCAGATTTGTTAACCATATAATGTAATTTAGAGAATTCTTGCAGCTACTAGGAATACCAACTAATACTTGTCATCTTTGGTTATAAATTTAAACATTTCAACGCTATTAGTCTACTATGTAAACTAAGAGAAGATACACTAAGCTATCGTGTTTGTAGGAGTTGTTTACAGGTATCCTCTTTACCAGTCTTTGCTCGCCTTTTTAGACCATCAAAATGCCACAAACCTAGAAAAGACATCGGGATTATTTGAGGATTAATTCAAATTTAGTTACTAGTCCTTCACACATTCTTAGAAACTCTGAATCAAAGTTTGAGTTCTATGTAGCAAGTCCCATTAAGTGCACTGAAGTCGTGAGATGTATGTATCCTGAAGCATTTTTGCCCTTCAAAGTCCTGAAAACTATGCAATTCCAACATAAACAACCGTTCGTACTCGTAATTGCAGGAATTCTGGGGCAAAATTCTCTAACATTACACATCACCATCCTATACTAGTGTTAATATTGTCTACAACCCAAAATGTCTTCAGATAGCCATTTGGCAATTTTCAGTTTCGTTTTTCAATTAGCAGACACTGAAAATTTGGAAACTGTCAGTTTCTGAAAAATAAAAAAACAACCCCCCAAACTCATCAATGGAAGAAAAATATCCCAGACTATATTAATTATGCTGAAATTCTCAAAAATAAAAAGAAAAATCTTTTCTCTTACTGGGAAGTTAATTATTTATTTTATAGAATAGAGATGAGATTAAATGAATTGCATGAAATACGGTTGCTAGACTGTAATTCCAGAAGTCAAACAGCTGGAAGATTTTCATTTGCATGAAGTTCTTACTTTACTATATTAGTCTCATTCCAGTGCTGATCTCAGAGTCAGAATTTGCAGTTAGAATTATTATAGCAGTGCTACATCATACCATAGGAAAAAATACTTATTACCAGTCCTGATCTGTTCTGTCAAAAAATCCTGTTCAGTCAAAAAGATTTCTGGAGCTGAAGTGTCTCTTTTTCTCTCTATCACACAATTATCCTTAGTCTAGGTAATGACTTGCATTTATAAGTTTAGTCTTAGTGACGACATAAGAAGTCAATGCAGATAAGTAACCCTTATATTTGATCAATAGAAGACCTTTTCATGTCTGACTTATCCAAACTGCTACGTTTCCAGTAATAAGACAGCATGAAAGGTATCTCAGATTGGAGGCTCAGAAGTGGAGATGTCCAACATTAGTCTCCAGGTGTCCACAAATAAAGTTAGCGTATTTTATAATTCTAAGAAATCAGTGGGGATAATTTTAATTTTTTTTTTTTTGTGGTTCAAGACTGATTAGAATCACATAGAAAAAATACCTGTAATTACTTCAAGTTAACTGAACAAAGATGAAAATATAATCTCCCACGCCTAAATGAGAAACCCTAATTTATATTCTACAATAAATTTTCCCACACTCTGTGACCCCACCACAATGATAAGCTCCAAAGAATTTCCATACATGTTTTTCACTGTTACCACCAAAGATAAAAGTTATATTATTTCCTCTTTCTTGCTTTTTCCCTTTCATGCCTGACCCATGGCAAAAGATGAAAACATCTTAAACAATATAAAGTATAACCAAATTGTATATATTCTTCTGTAGTTAAATGACTGAGAAAGGCGTCCAGTAGGCAAATTGTTGCCCAGGCATGCTCCAGACATATGCAAAGTCAAAGGCTCAAGACAAAGAGGCAAAGATGAGTACAAGGCTCTTGTAATAAGTCTTGTAAATTTTGGAGGGATTTATACTTTCCTGAGTAGGTTAAAACACTTTGTGTGCTCCTCCATCTCCCTCAAAGATCAAAGTGAAAGAAAAATAAAGGATATCCAACTTTGCCACACAACAGCTTCTTTACAATTTTGTTTGAAGATGAGAGATGTCATAGCATTTGCACTTTAAGCTGGAAAAATTGTTGAACTCATTCTCTCCATTTGGCAGGTTTTTGAATTTGCAGTCACCTGAAACATAGAAATAATCTGTCATCAAAAGGCATCTGAAAGGTTGGAGAGTGCTCTGAGCTATAACCCCAGAAAGGTGAGAAGCCACATGTTGTCCTCACTGATATTATCTGAAGCAATGTGTCAGACACCTGAGGCCAGAGGGCACCAAGGCAGATGTCACCCCATACAGTTGGGAGAAGTGTGTAGAGGCCACTCTGAAAAGCAGATGGGACAGGATACTACCTAAAGGTGAAGCCCTGCACCTCTTGCAGCTGCTGCAAGCACAGAGATTTGTGTTGTAAGTGGCTGATTTCTTCTGACCTCCACCCATTATGGGGCTATCATTAAGATCCTTCACATTTAAGCACGAAAAAGAAGAGGGGTTTTATTAAGATTGCACACCAAACAGTTTTAACAAATAACTATGTATGCAGATGTATATACACACATATATATACACTTTTATATTAAGAGAGCTACACAATAGTAAATTATTAAAGGAGTGTGTGTCAAATGATGTGCAAATAAAGCTAGCTTGATAAACAAACTATGTGAACTTCACCAAATGGATATATTTTCCGACCTTTATTCTGGTACATTTTCTGTGAGAGACAAAATACGGACTTCAATTAAATGTTAAATTACTAGTATTCTTCCTATTATATTTTTTCCATTGACAAAAGTGAAGTGCTTTAATTAGCAACTTTAATAGTCTCATTCAGTTCTGCTTCATAGATTCAGTCCTGTTTTACAGATTTTCTTCCTAGAGAAAATAAAAAAGCTTATAAAAAGAAATTTATTGGAATTATCTCTCCTCTCTTTCATATATTTTATTAAAATAATCACAGAATCTGGCTACTTGTGCTGAAGTTACTGTATCGTACAAATAAAGAAGTGGCATTGCTTCATAGAATATTTTCTCTAAAGAATGTAAAGAAGAATCTAAAGAATGTAAATAATCTTCATGTCTGCCATTTCCTAAAGAAACACATAACAATGCAGAGCAACAACATAGCTTCTGGAAGACAGAGTCTGAGCATCAGAATACAGAGTTTAGTTATTACGCTAAAGAATAAAAAAATTGCAATGAAAGGACATGTTAGAATGACAGCATTGTTCTAAGCAAATTGTTTGTTTTAATGAGGAACTGAATTACTTCTTCTTTGGAAAACTTTTGAGATCTGAATTGTACCGTTTAGGTATAAATTTAGAAAAAGCACAATTTAGCCACTGCATAGCATTAAGCCATAAAAATATTTTTGTGGAAATAATTTGCATTTTCCCATGTGATAATCCTAAACACGTTTGTTTGGGTTTGGGATGATTTTTTTGTTTTCAAAAACTCAACCCCAAAAAATCATGAAGAAACAAATATACTAAAATATACTGTTCCTTCTACGTTGGTGGCATAGCTGCTGTAAGAAAGAAATACTGTACAGAAAGATCTGCATATAATATATCTGTCCAGTTCTGGGCTCCTCAGTACAAGAGAGACATGGAGCAAGTCCAGACAGGGCTATGGTGATGATTAGGGGACTGGAACTCCTCACTTATGAGGAAAGCCTGAGGGCATTGGCCCCATTTAGCCTGGAGAAGAGACAGCTGAGAGGAGACATTATTACTCTACATAAGTAACTGAAGGGATGATGTCAAGACAACAGATCAGACTTTTCTTGGTGGTGCCAAGCAATAGGACACAATGGGCAGAAACTGATGCACAGAAAGGTCCACCTGAGTATGAGGAAGAACTTCTTTGCAGTGTTGGTGACTGAGCACTGGAACAGACTGACCAGTCTTCACTGGGGCTGTGAAGTCTCTCTCACTGGAGATACTGAAGAACCATCTGGACACAAACTTGAGCCATGTTCTCTAGAGAAGCCTGCTTGAGCAGGAAGATTGGGCTAAATAGCCTCCTGTAGTCTCTTGTAATATTTACCATTCTCTAATTCTGTGATTCTGAACACTTGATAGCGTGAGCTAGTATGCTGGTTCTTTGTGCTGGACTACCTCAGTTTTACAGGCGTATATAAGTTTTTAGTGTGTGTTACTGCTCAAATATAAGCTAATTTCATATCAGCAGAACTCAGGGCTCTGGAAAGCTGCCTCTTTAATTCTTCACTTCTAATTCAGTACTAAAAATTAAGAGTACTTATGTTTTCAGATTTCCTGATTGAGAAAGAGAAACTCCTCAGACAACTTGTTTCAGGAAATAACTCAATATGTAAATGAAACTGGGATATTCAATTTCACTCACAAGTGTACTCATAAATCCTTTATGAATGATATATAGCTATATATTGTACAGAAATTTGATCCCTCTTTCAGTTCGTTATTAAGTAAAGCTTTTGGAAACACCTTAAGAAAATAATACTTTATAATTTTACGTTATATCTGTGAAGTTATATATAAAATACATACTTTATACTGTAATGGGTTGACCTTGGCTAGATGACAAGCACCCACCAAAGCCTCTCTCTCCCTACCCTCCCCAGCTGGACAGGGGACAGAAAATTTAACAAAGGTTTCATGAGTTGAGATAAGGATGGGGAAAGATCACTCACCAAATATTACCACGGGGAAAACAGGCTAGAATTAGAGATATTAATTTAATTTATTACTAACAAAATCAGACCAGGATAACGAGAAGTAAAAACAGACCTTAAAAACAGTTTGCCCCTCATGTCTTCCTCCTTCCCAACTCTACCTCCTCCCCCAGCAGTGCAGGCAGAGAGGGAATGGAGGTTATGGTCAGTTCTTCACATGTCATTTCTCCTGCTGCTTAGGGAGAGGACTCTTTCCCCTGCTCCAGCATGCGGTCACTCCCATGAGAGACAGGTCTCCACAAATTTCTCCAATGTGAGTCCACTTCATGAGCTACAGTTCTCCTCAAACCACTGCAACGTGGATCATTCTTCCAAGAGGTGCAGCCACAGAATTCCCAGAATTAACTAGATGGGAAAGATCATTGAGATCATTGAGTCCAGCCTATGACCTAGCAGTCCTTCAAGGACAGGATGCTCCAACGTGGGTCCCTCACAGGGTCACAAGTCCTACCAGGAAACCTGTTCCAGCATGAGCTCCTCTCTCCATGGATCTACAGGTCCCTGCCAGGAGCCTGTTCCAGCACGAGCCTCTCATGGGGTCACAGCCTCCTCTCAAGCATCCACCTGCTCCACTGTCGGGCTCCTCCATGGGCTGTGGGTGGATCTCTGCATCCTTATGAACCTCCATGGGCTGCAGGAGCACAGCTGCTTCACCATGGTCTACACCACAGGCTGCAGGAGAATCTCAGCTCCAGTGCCTGCAGCACCTCCTCCCCCTCCTTCTGCACTGACCTTGGTGTCTGCAGAGTTGTTCCTGTCACGTATTATCACCCTGCTCTTCTCTGGCTGCAATTACAACTGCACAATAACTTTGCTTTTTCTTCTTCTTCTTAAATCTGTTATCACAGAGTCATTATTGCCATTTCTAAATGGCCCAGCCTTGGCCAAGGGCACATCTGTCTTGGTGCTGTCAGTGGTCGGTTCTGCTGTACACGAAAGAAAGAAAGAAGTTTTCAGCAGCTTCTCACAGAAGCCACCTCTGTTTGCTTTTGACCTCAGCAGTAGAGTTAGGGTGGAGGTTATACATGAAGTTCTGAAAATAAATAAAACTTCAGCTATATCCCTTCATTTCTTCTTTGATTTATGCATCAAATACAATTTATGGTCAATCTCAACTCATCCTAGGTACCTACCTCATCACTGGAGAGTTCAGTACCAAACTAGTATAACTCAAAATGCTTAGTACTTATTTTCCATCCTGACTTAGAAACTCAGTCTCTAGTTGAATGCTTACAACTATTGGCAATCAGGATCTCAATTGACGTGACATAGAGAGGCTTATTGTATCACAGACACCTACTACAAACATAGTAGGCAGTTGATAAACAAGCCTTTTTGAACATTTTCTCTAATTCTGTGAAGAGCTGCTAAGTACCTGAGTGTAGAGTTGTCTACTGCTTACGTGTGGACATCATCTTGCTCAGACTTCTAGGAGCTATCAAAGTTTCAAACCTTAATCTCTCTTGAGAGCAGTGAGGATTTCTTAGTCTTAGAATATCTAAGTATAAAAAATGCTCAGTGCTAAGTGTAACTCAGGTTCAGAAACATTACAACCAAAGCAGAGACACGTGACACCTAGAAACTATAAAAGCATATCTGGTATATGTGCCTGTAACTAATATTACTTTGCCTTGAAAATGAAGACAAACCTATTAAAATAGGGTAGCTAAAAACAAGAAGTATTTTGTAACAGTGTGACAGTATAGTCATAAACCATGCATAAGCATCTACATAAACTTGTGTGCAGTGGGGTCACCAAAGGGGCAAATGAATATTGGTGTAATTGCACTTAAAATGCAGTCATGTGAAAAAGTTGCCAGGTGGGGGTTAAGATACGGAGAGGCAACTGCAAACAGATGGAACATCCTGCTGAATGCACCAGAAGGGTGGATGGCAAGACCAAAGAAAACAAAATAAGTGTCAGCCAAGGACATCCTCTTTCTGGGGGAGGCAATGGCATAAGCCCATCAGAGCTCAGTGGAGGAATACAGAGAAAGTGAGGACAGATGTGCTCTAGCTCTGACTCTATTCAACAGTTCTCAGGACTGATCATTACAACCTCCAAGACCAAGCACCACCAAGGACTCCAGGTATCAGTCCTAACTCCACGGCATTGGGCCCTTGGCGTTGTATCCCCATAGCTCATCTAGGACGTGAGTGTCAAATACTAGCAGATTGGTGCATGTATCAATGGTGATTAATACTGTGTAAGACACGATAAACTACTTTGTGAATGAGTCAGTTTTAAAGCTTAGAATTTGACAGATTTGTGAGTCTCCTAAACCCTCCCATCACATTACACTCTGATGCTCTGATATGTTATGAACAAAAACACCTCAGTATTCATATTTATCTATACATATACACATAAACTATATTTACACACTCATTCGGTAGCAACATTAGCACAATGGTGATTATTTCAGTGTTTCAATGAATGAGTCATATAATCCATGTATTGAACTCTCTATTGATATGTTAGTCCTTATAACACGTAATTGAGATTGCAGAAATAATTTATTAAACATACCCATTATAACTTTTTTCTAAAAGTTTATCGAAAGATGAATTGTTATGACAATCATCAGTCTCAGGGTGTCAAAACATTAGACTATCAGCCTTAAAAATTGTTTGAAATAGCAAATATTGCAGTTTGTCAAGAATTTCACAAGAGAATAAAAGTCAATTTTCTATTATAGCTTCTTTCCCAAGATTCATTTATTAAAAAAATATTAAAAATAAAAAAATAATATCCCATAGAAGGCAAAATCTGGACTCTCTGAAATAAGAGATCAAATTTTCATCATCTTTTATACTCTGTCTTCTAATCAAAAAAAGATATGTTGAACAAAAAGACAATAGATCTAGTGGAGAATAAAAAAAGTAGTTTTATTCCTAGAAATATAAACAATATTTTATTAGAGAAGGTTTTAATGGGAAACAGGTTGAAGAAACATCAGGCTTTAAAATATTATTCATATTTTCCAAAAGAAAAAAAAATTAAATTTTGAATTTTAAGTGTCATAGAATTCTAATTATTCATTTTCATTTGATGTCACATATGTGTCAAACTATGAGAAATTCAAGAAGTGAAATATTTTTCCCCCCTTTCCTTCACATTTACATTTTGACTTCCTCCAGTTTCAATACAAAATATTATTTTTTCCATTATTTTTTGCCAGCTGGTAGGAAGATTAAAATATTTAAAGATAGGCATACAGAAGACAAGATATTTAAAAAAAAAATTAAACTAGAAGTCAAAACTTCAGGGATCAATGCCAGAAGTTTTAGATTCAGCTGAATTGAATAAAAGGAAGGCAATGCTTTTAGTATTGAGAATGGCTAATCATTGAGACAATGAACCATGAAAAATAGTGGGATTTTTTATTGTAGAACTCTTCAAAACAAATCCATTTCTGCACACGACCCGGTTCACAAATACCCACATACAACTTCATGCGAGTTGCGCAGAGGATTGGATTGTATGATCTGATATTGCATGTTATTCAACACTTGAGGCATCTTCAGAGATTTAATGTCCGTGTAGGCTTGGGGCTTTATTTCCTGAAGAGTAGAGGGTCTGTGCATAGCTTTGCTTTACATAATTGTGTTCTTTCCACTGTGTGGCTTTGTTGTTATCAGTGGATGTCAAGAAGCAGCAGTTTGGCTCTACCAGCCACCTCCAATTCCGTGAAGTGACCAACATAAAAGACATGAATTGAGACTTAAAGTCAGGAACTTACCTTTGGTTGCTGGAGCTTGGCCAAAGCATTTCCCTCTGGAAATCACTTCTTGTAAAGAAAGCATCTCAGAGGAGCTGTGTACTAATGGCAAAATGCTGTCCAGGCCTCTGGAGGCTCCCTCTCAGTTTATCTGAGACCTGCAAGAGAGGCATATTGTCCCAAGAGCCAGAAGTATCTTCCTCTCACTTAACAGCTTGCAGCTCTGACATTTCCCTGCCTGTCAGCAGCCTCTTCTGAAGAAAGCACGAAATGTGAGATTTCCCTACATTGCAGCTTTCTGGAAGATCTTCCTTCCCAGCACTTCCCCAAATGTCTGAGTAGACAGCACAACTAGAAAATGGATTTTAAGGGTTATTCAGATGTGACCCGGTCAGATAATGGAACTTTTCTTGTTACAGGAGAATCCAATATTTTTATCGTTTATTATCTTAAATATTTTAATCTTTCCTTTCTACTAAAAAGGAGAAAAAAGATTAAAAAGTTAAAAAATCAGTAGAAATGTTTCCAGGCAATTTGCATCTTACCTTCTATACTTAAGTACCTTCTTATTCTGAGGAAAAGCACACTGGAGTAAAATCATATATAACTACAGAATAGTTGATATCCTGCTGCTCATGAAAAAAAGCAGTTCATATGAATGATAAGACTCAGTAAAACAGTAAAAGAAAATAAAAAGAAGCAATGAGCGGAATTATCGGAAAGCTTTTTTTTCCAGTTAGTAATTTAAACGCTGAATGTTGCTTGAAAACTGCCTGTAAAAGCAGAATAGGATTACAATTGTGACTTCTTACACCAAATATTTGTAAAAGAGATTTCATAAGCTAGGATGCACTCTGACACCCATCTCTCAGTACTTAAAGATTTAAAATAAAAATATTTGGTTATGATACATTTTGGGGACTGTGAGAATTTAGGTAGTCCTTTTAAGGACCCACAGATGGCATGAGGCTTTGATTTTGATTGCAAACATATATCCTCTATTATAAAAGTTCCAGATAAGAGACATAAATACACTTGTGATACAATTATTTTACTCAAATTAATTAACATAGAAATAGTTGTTGTCAAAGAGGAAGTCAAGAGAGAAATAGGAACATAAAATTTTGTCTTTTAATATTTTTTAATATTTAAAAAAATAAACACTCTTCTAGAAGTAAGAATGGGCTTGAAAATTCAGAAAATATTTCATTAAATAGTGTGTGAATTATTTTATTAACATATTGAAAATAAACTTCTCTCCCCACAAGAAAAAAAATCCCTAAACCAATAAAAACTACTAGAGAAATATAAAAGTAAGCTTTTAAGAGAGAACTTGGCTTCAAGATAATCTTTTTAATGCTATCATTGTCATGTTAGTGCTCATGTTGATACAGTTTTAAAGAGTTGTAAATATCCACGTGTTTGTACCACATGAAAAATGAGCTGTCACCTGGAGAGAGAGAGAACCCAGAATAATTTAAGATATGCTTAAGTAAAGTTTAATTTAATATTTAAGATATTTCCACATGATCTTCCCATAACCTTATTGAAAAAATTAAAGGAATTTTCAAACATTCTAATATTTTGATTAAGGTTGATTTACTTATTTCCAGAATGACACTTAGTTTATTTTAATCATCTCAAGACTGGTTATAAAGGAAGATGGCTGCGTGTGTAAATCAGAATTCACAGTAAAACAGTATAGGGCAGAAAATTCTTAGCAGAATTAGCAGATTTAGCAGCAACACCAGCTAAATAAGTAGTATGTGTCCTTCCATATAACAACTCTGCTTTTGCCCTTGAAGATGAAAGCATGTAGATAACTTGTAAGAATTGCATGAAGTCAGGAAAGGGGAAGGTAGGTTTGGTTTTATTTCCTGGAATGCCATGCTGCTGTGTTGATAAGGGTGCTATTGATTTCATATTGCAGTGACTATTAATCAACTTCTAAATAAAAAGACAAAAAAATACAACAATTCCCCGCCACACCTTTTTTTTTTTCTTTTTTTAATGACGTATATTTTTTATTTTGCATGTCCTTTATAAGATATATGCATATTCCTTTTTTTTATCCTTTCTGGAGAAAAATCAGCAGAATCTCTTCTGCTAAAAACTTAATATTTTCAAAAAACCTATTCTCTCATAATTTTTTGTTTTCAACAAAACATAACAAACTGAAATTTATTTCAGAACCTAATGGTTGCACTGAAAAAGATTCAGCTTCTGATTTTAATACAAGTCTGTGAGACTTGACTGAATGTAACAGATTTCTTTCAGACTTGAAAGTTTTGATAAAGAGTAATTGCTTCTGCTGTTAATTTTTCAGTGGAAACCTCTCTGTAGTTCCCTGATAAAACTTTACACCAAAGTTTCCTTGATCATGAGGACTATAATAGTGAACATTGGGACTATACTGACAGAAAGACTGAAACTGTCATTTTACAAATTAAAAGTATGAAATTATCAACTCCAGTTGATATGGGAGATCATCCCATCCTGTTATTTGTCTAATTTTTAGTTCAAGTCAGAATGCGAGCACTTTCTGTCTGATCTGCTTATCTTTTCATATCATAACATTCTGACATAAAAAAAAACCCAACCAAACAATCAGAACCAACATACCTCTCTTCCCCCAACCAAGACCAAAAATTAAAATTAGGGAAGTGTTTTGCAAACTCCAGGCTGTAGGCAGCAATATCTCATAATGAAAGGACACTTTTATTTGTCTTTTGATAGGTGGTTTACAATTTCTCAGCTAGAACTCTGGTGAAGCATATGTGCTGCAAACATGGCAATGTTGCGATCCACGCTTGTAATATACCCTAAAAGAAGGCACCCTGGCATTGCCATATAATGATGAAGTCTGACTGACCACATTTAAATACTGTAACAGCTCTCCTAGAAGAGGATTCCTTGTTATAACACTATCAAGGTGTTAATGCAAACTGTCATGGAACTGCATAATCAGTTATGATGTTAAAAACATTGGGAGCAACCAGGCTGTCTTCTGTTTATTCCCTCCAGAGTATCTACACAGACAGCTCAGAAAGAGCAGAAGCTGCTCTGGTAATTTGTGGCATTGTAACAGCCCAACTTGACATTCAGAGTATGGAGAGGAGAGAATGTGTGATCAGAGCACATGCACAGACAGGACTGTAGCAGGATATTTGTCAAGGTGAGCACTGTGACAGAGTGTTTGCCAGCTGGGAAATCAAGGCAACTTTTATTTCATAAAAAAGAAGAGACAGGTGAGGAGAAGGGGCAAACAATACTCTTAAACTTTTGTTTAGATTATACTTCCCAGTTATTGGGCCTTATCCTGTACATCAGACTGATAACAGAGTATGACTGTTAATCACTGCAAAAATTTAATATCAAAGCAAGGGCATAAGGTCTTCTGGGCCAGCAGAGTTTTGCATTGATGTATGCAGAAGGAAATCGGTATTGCAAGCTTCTTTTACTGAACACCCAAGAACATGGCAGTTTTAGATGCTTCGTAAGGGAAACCAAACAGCTATTGCTAATTTCATGTTGCCCAGGATTTCACTGTTTTTGTGACTTTATCAATGTGACTGTAGCTCTGAAATGCCTCTAGTGACTAATAGCACCTATAGTTACTTGGTGAAGACAGACACATTAACTGAAGACATACAATAAACACATTTATGTTCAAAAGATTGAACAAGGCAGAAAAAATTATTTTATGTACTCTTAATATATCTTCTTAGGGTGATGTGTTGTTTCATTTTTCTAAAGTAGAATTTAGCTATTTTTTTCAAGGACTTTGTCACTTGGACACTACACAGTACTATTATTAATCAAAGCATAACATGAAGAATACATAATTGGCAGCTATGAAACGCAACTCTCCTTCAATACCTTTTGCATGAATTGTTCAACTTGTTAACTGGTCTTTTCAACATCATCAGAGAACCACAAGGTTCTGTAATTTAGTGTGTAAGGGTCGGCTAAACATCGTCTCTGCTCAAAGCTAGTATAATTGCACCAGATTGCTCAGTGCTGTGTCCACCTCAAACCACAGAGACATCACAGTTTCTCTAGTGATCCACTCCTGTACTTGACCACTCTTCTGCTGAAAAAAAAAGGAAAAAAATCCAAACCATATCCCCTCACAATTTCTTAAATTCCAAATTATGCATATTGGCACTTGTTCTATTGCTTTATATCACCAAAGAGAGTTTGGTTTAATTTCCTCTATACCCTATCTCTGTATCCACACGTGTACCACTGTACACATCACGGGTAATGATGTCTTCCCTGACCCTCATCTTCCCCAGGCTGAACCAGTCCAGTGCCCTCCACGCCTCCCTTCATGTTCTGTACACTACCATGGGAACCCTCCACTGGATTTATTCCTGTATGTCAGGGTCTATTCTGTGCCAGGAACTCAAGCCTAGACTTTCAAGACAGTCTTACCAGTGCCTAACAATGGGTCAGGATCCTTCCGCTTGGTGTAGCCCCAGGCGCACCAAGTGCTGTTTAACTGCCTGGGTTCATTGCTGTGTCCTGATAGATTGCTGGTCCAGGCTACCACAGGCCTTTTCTGCAGAGCTACTCTCAACCAGCCTCAGCTTTTCCTGTTTCAGGGGTGAGCTCAGTTCTCTTCAGTGCCTTTGCCTCTAAGGCAAAGTTTCCTCTAAGGGCAGTTTCCAAGCAAATATTTGAGCAGGTCAAAAGACTGCCCTTCTCAAAATCAGGGTGGTTGCCTTTGTAAAATTCTGCCGTTTGTCTCAGTCACTTCAGGTTATATTGCTCCAGAGACTTACAGTCACCACAGTCAAGGGTGCCTTTGACCTTCATACATTCAACAGCCTTCCTTGCTTCAACAGAATATCTTCCCTGACTGATTTGTCAGTCATCTGGGTCAAGAATTTGCCCTCGAGTTGCTTGCATTTTTCTGCCTCTGCAGTTCTGTCCCCCAACCCTTACGCACAGGCTTAGCTTTCCCAGGTGGTATGTTCCATGCTTCTGAGCTACCCTTTGCATAGATCACCCCTTCTCTGCCCTCGACAACCGTGTTCTTGCTGCAGCACCTGTACCTCTGCACTGTATCTCTGCAGGTGTGAGAGTGCTACCACAGTGTCACACTTATCCCTCTGAAGTCACAGCTCACTTGCTCTGCATGCACTTCTGATGCCTTCCTCTCATCCTCAGAGCCCCCTTTATTTGTGTGTAAACATTTGAGATGGTCCTGGGTTGTGCAGCCTTTGCAGGTGATGCATGACAACCCCTCTGATCATGCTGTCTCCTGGACACATTAGCACCCTTGTGTTCTTGCTTCTCCTCTGTGGGAACTCCCGTCTCACATTTCCATCCCTCTTGACAAGACCGGTAAATTTTACTGCAAATGCATCCTTGCACCACATTGTCAGATGCACCCCATCCTTTTCCAGTAGTCGTTTCAGTGAGAAAAACTTTGCATATTAGTAAACCAGGAGACATAAATGACAATGCTGGCCTTTTAAGCCATCATCTTGGTCCTCACGGAATGTTTGTGCTTTCACATACATATTTTTACCAAGAATGAATCCTTCCTGCAAATAGCCAAATGCCTTAAGTGTTAAGGATAAAACCTACTTATGCCTGGATTATTTTCAGAGCCTAAAATCCTTTTATAAATCTAATCCATGACATCCAGAGTTCCCTTTTCTGTAATCTTTCAGTTCGGAAGCTGGCAGTAAGAGGACTTCCATGTCTCATAAAGTATTGCATTATTTGTTTCTCTGATAAGGTCACAAAGAAAGAAGGATAATGGAAGCAAACCCAAGCTTTAATTTTGGAACCCATTTTGAATACATTAATTCTAATAACTAACTTATTAAATTTAATCACTATTAAATAAATAGTTTTAAATAAAATTATATTGCTGCCTTTTTAGAATCCTAAATGTTCCTCACAAGTGATTACCTAAGATGCAGAGGACAACAGTTTGTTTTTCAGATCCCAGGTTAAACTTGATAGACTACTGATTGGAAATGTTACTCATTGATCAGTACTATGAGTACATTTCCTAGATATCATTAAGTTAAAAAAAAAAGGCAATACACAAGGACCTGCCTATGCTAAGCTAATCTTTTGGGAAAAGTTTTTGACCGTAGCTGCACTTTAATATATGCTACCATGGCTAATAAGAAAAACACACACTGCTTTTCCTAAAGATAGGTAATTTGCATCTAAAGAGCTTCAGTAGTTTTCTTAGATGCTCAGAATTTTTAAGTGAGACAAAATATCTGCCTCTTTTATATGAAGGTTAAAAAACCCCAACCACTGCTAGCTTGTATTGAGTTTGAAAGCCTCTGGCATATCTAACATGAGGTTCTTGTTTACACGTCATGTCTGTAGGAATACAAAAGCTCAGCTCAGTGAACCACCGTAAAATCTTACCTTTGAGATTGTTACATTGAGTTACATATAATAAACAACAAAGATATTGCTTTTTTAAAATAACAGTCAAGTTATATTTCAGTAACTCTTAGGATATAACTGAAATAAGAACCGATGAGATTTAGTTGTGGTTTAACCGTAGCCAACAACTAAGCACCCCACTGTCTCAGTCTCCCCAAGTGACATGGGGGAGAGAATCAGAACAGTAAAAGTGAGAAAACTCATGGGTTGTGGCAAGGACAGTTTAATAGGTAAAACATACTCTACAGACCCAAGCAAAGCAAAGCATGGGCAGGCGTCAGGTGTTCAGCCACCTCCAGGAAGGCAGGACCCCATGCCTATTGAAGACTTGGGCAGACAAGCACGGTCTCTCTGTCCCTCCCTTCCTTCTTCCCTACCAGCTGTCTATGCTGAACGTGATGCCATACAGTGTGTGAAATCTCTTGGGTCAGTTGGGGTTAGCTCTCCTAGCTGCGTCCTCTCCCAGCTCCTTGCCTATCCCCAGCCTCCTTGCTGGTGGGGTGGGTGAGGAGCAGCAAAGGCCTTGGCTCTGTATGAGCCTTGCTCAGCAGTAACAAAAATATCCCTGTGTTATCAACCTGTCTCCAGCACAAATCTAAAACACAGCCCCATAATAACTAGTATTAACTCAAGAGAAATAAACCGAGGAGAAGTTAACCCAAAACTAGTACAGCTATGCAAGATAACAAAAGGGAAAGATGCTTCTTGTGGCAAGACTGGATTTTGAGATTACACACATTTTGGCTTCAGTAAATCTAAGGCACAAAGCTATGATTTATCAGAGATTTGTTTGCATTCTTGTGGCCCTTTTGGGCCAATATAAAACCAGTATGAGAAGTATGATTGAAATACAATTGAAAACTTCAGAACGTGGTTAAAGTATACCTTGGAATCAATTTTTTACCTCAAGCTAAACATGCATTTTTTCTCATCTTGTTGCACATATCTGATTTTTACTGGAAAAAAAATGTCTAAACTACATGCCAGATCCTTGAGCAGTAGCAAATATTTCAATTATTTGTTTGGTTCTAGATTAGCAATACAGATGAAGTACAAGTCAAAAAGAAGTTTGGTAATTTCTGAGTTTAAAAAAATTAAATGATCATTTCAAAACAACTGAAGATCTGGAGAAAAGAGCATCACAGAACTTTTAGTTAAGAGTGAAGTTTTTTGTTTGTAAACTGACTCAGAGTAAGCAATACTGGCGGAGAAACAACTGTTTTCAGCCAGTAAATGTGTTTGGTTACTTACTGCATGAGTATCCTACAATGGAAAGAAAGATTCTTTTTGCATTATCTAGTTCAAAGATCAGTAGTATAATTTCCTTTGGTAAATTCCTACCTGGAAAACAATGAAGGACAACATTGCCCATTGATCCTGGAATATTTAATTAAAGCACACAAACCAAAGACCTTTTGATAAAGCCAACTGAATGGATTACTGAGGATATTTAGTGATCTTAATAAATTACTATTAACATTTTTTTTCCAAACCAAAATCCTACTACGAAATCTTTCGAAAAGAAAACATGCATTTCTAAATTCTGCATAAATAAATGTATTTAATTTAATTTTCTTATAAAAATAATGTGTCGTGAGGAAAATCCATTGAATGAACAAGATTGCATAACCTTGACCTTTATTTCATCTCAAGCAAGAACCTCCATGTATTTCAATGAAAACAAACCTTCTTCTCCCTATTCTTCTGAAAATTTGTATATGAGAAGCCCATTAACAGAGCTTATGGCTTCCTAAACATTTTTTCCATAGCCTCTAGTTTTTTTCTTATCAAGACCACATGTAGGTCTTATAAACTCTCCCTAGAAGGAAGAAATTGCTCTCTGCATCTGCCTACAGATCTCATGTCTTTGAAAAATGACAGAAATGCAAAACGGCCTCTATCTAGTTAAAAGAGACAGAGAAATATGGTGTCCTTAACAAATGTAGTTTTTTTTAATAAATAAAATAAAAATATAATGGTGAAAGGAGCATATTGATCAAGTACTACCTAATAATGATAACTAACATAATGGAGAAGGTAAATACACATATTAAATTCTTCTAATAATACTAAAGAACTAGAAAATAATTTTGTTTAATAACTGCTTGTGTGAAACATTTTAAACACCTATTATTATCTCTCGGGATTTTTAATAAGTCTGTGAAAGGTAAGAGATTTCTGTTTGTCTTTTCATAGTCTAAAATATAAAATAAATATTTTCTTTAAAAATATAATATTAATTAATTTTTAAACTATGCAGTTTAAAACTACAATCTAAACTACGTAGTTTTACGCTACAATTTAGATTGTAGCGTAAAACTACAAACTAAAATTTATTTAATTTCAATTTATTATTTGTGCCCATTAATCCTGTAACCGCAAATATACTCTTACAGAAGTCTTATTGAAATACCACTTGATTTAAATCCTCATCTTTTTTACAAGAAGCTTTCAAAAATACAACATGCGTGAATTTGTATTTACAAGATAAGCTCATGTTACAAGTAACAATTATGCTAAGTTTTGAGCTTTTTCTTTGGAACTACTTACATTGGCCTATAGCTATATTGCATATATATACTACTTTAATAACTGTACAAGCCCTAGAAGGAAGAACTATGGTTCTTAATCACCAGAGAGAATTGAGAAAACCCTTTATTCCTAAGAGAACTGAATTTGTGTCATAAAATAAAGATTTCCCTGCTCCTCAAAATTACTACACTTTTAAGCCTATGATGCGATTCCTGGCTTTGTCCTATTCAGGACCAGGAATTAGACTTGATGATTCTTGAAGGTCCCTTCCAACCCAAGATATTCTAAGATTCCATCCCTCTTTCTGCTTTACCTCTTTGTCCTCAAATGATTATGAAAAGTTTGACAAGAGTGTCTAATACTGTGGCAACTAGTACACAGTTTTGTGTATACTCCTTTAGCCAGTTTTGTGTTTCCGTTGGGTTCAGGTTTTGTTTGTCTGTTTGTTTGTTTTTTCTGGTGTTGTTTGTGTTGGTTTGAATTGGTTTTATCCTATATTATCACACGTACATGAACTGGTAAATACACTGTAAATTCCCACTTTTTCAAGAATTTCAACAATGTACACAACCAAATTGAAATTTCTAAAGTTTGAAAACACTGCCAATCTGCAAACACTAAAAGTGGTCTTTTCCCACGCTTGTCTTAATGACAATGTCCTATTGGGCCTCTCACAGTTGAGGCATGTGACATTTGTGTCAGCATGTCTGTGTCTAGAGAACGCACCCATGAAACAGATTTCTAATAACAGGTTAAAACTTTATGAAAAAACATTTTGTATTAACTGGGATAGTGTTTGGAGCTTTCTGAATGCCCTACTTTGGCGTTAGAGTGAATCATCTTTCTGAAACACGTATTGTAGTTTTTCTGTTTAGAGTTTATCTCTGAAACATATTTACCCAAAGAAAAATTGTGACCTCAAAAAATAGAGACAGAGACCAATTTCAAGAAGCACTAGTGCTGCTATGAGAGAAAAATCTGTATGCAAAGTGTGGAAATTCAGTGCAATTATGGTCAATATATTTTAAAAAAAAAAAAAAGGTATATATATTCCATAATGGAAGTAAATTTCTATTTTATAAATCTCAAGAAAGAAAGGCTAGCTCCCTACATCATCATAAGAGGATATATACATATATATATATATGATCCAGTCTATTAAACTTAAAGGAGTAATAGTATCAATGTAGATGACATAGAAGTTGATAATATTTTATTAAGCTATTATAAAAACTTTTACACATTAATGACTAAGGTTTCCGTGGAGGAGACAGATGTATTTTCAGTGAGGCAAAATTCGTCGTACCTGACTAAAGACAAAGGTACAGAATCTAGAAAAAAGAAAAATATGCAGCCATTAAGTACTTACAGCACAGGCAGTGTTCCAGGATATGATAGGCTGCTGAGAAAGATTTGTAAAACCTTGTATCATTTTCTCTAATTACATATTTGATTAATTTCACAATCTTATAGATGTTAATTAAATAAACTAGGAGATTCCCATGTGCCACAAATTATTTCCAGGATGACTCAAAAGCTGACACAATTTTCTCAGGGGTCACATACATTATCAAGGATCCTACAGCATTTATGCACCACTGAAGTCTTAACGTCAGGTATTGTCTTCTGTTTTCACTCTTTTTTTAAATATTAAATATACAAATAGCACACTGAACAAGCCCCAAGTTGGTATACATAGTTCTTTGTCCAAATTTCTGTCCTAAGTTTCAACAGCTGCATCATCCTCCTTGCATCTTCCTGGCTCCTTATTCTACCCTTGCAGCTTGTGCCCGCAAAAACACATGCCATTTTTCTAGTAAAGCAGAAGACTGTGCAAAAATAAATATTTTCAAACCAGTCAATATGCCTAGAAGTCAAAGAGGTCTGGAACTGTCCTCAAACATTATTTGACTAAGTTTGTAACACATTCTGAAGTTAAAATTTATGGGAATGAATAAGTTGTGTGCTGGAGCAAAATTCCATGACAGAACAGCTTGTCTGCCTGCTCTAACACACAAAAAACCCCCAGCCCCCAGAAACCAGAAGATATTTGCTTTATAGCTTCAGGCAGTTTTACATAACTGACTGCACAGATGTGAGATGTATGTCCAGATCTAGACAAATAAATGAACATACACTAATTATATTTGTGTTAGGGACAGCAGTGAGAAATATGAAGTCATATAAGGTAAATTTTTGTTTTTCATATGCTTCAGATAGTTTGGCTATGCCCCTGCAACTAATACAATTGCTTTCAGATTGAGACTGCAAATTGGTTGCTTTTTGATACTTCATTTTGTACTACTCTATATCAGGTCATTTTACTTGGTACCCAGTCCCACCCTAGGATTTGAATATATCTTTCAGTGGGAGCTGGTTTCATATGGATTTCATCCTCTCCGTCTCTGAGCTACTGTGTTTTTCATTATCTTCTTTTTGTAATATACTGTCACATGCTGGGATACTTACTTTCTTCTTGTTTTTATTTCTTTCCACAAATTCACAGGCTGAGATGTTTTAGAGAATTCTGTAAAGGGTAGAAAAATTTACTTACCTGGTGTTACTATTGCTCCTAAGGATATATCAGGATGAACTCATCACCACAAGATGATAGGAAAGACGTCTGGGGCAAAACTTCTTCAATTAAAATTTCCTACTGGCGAATGGGAGAATGGAAGTGAAATGCCAATAAAATCTATTCTGTGCACAGACATCTGTCTCAATAATGCACAAAGACAGAAAAAGAGTCATGATTAAGGCCGGTGATGATGCATTTCTATTAAACACTTTCCCACAGAGGCTTCTGAGAACAGCCAAAGGAGTTCAAAATTTACCTCTCCCATCAGAGACTCTCTAAGTTTCTGTAACCTCTGTAGTGGGCTTCTTTTTGCAGGAAAAGAAGTGAACACTGCCTGACAAGATTCATTTCTGTAACTGGGGGGAGGACTGAAATCTTTCATGCAAAAAGTCTCTGCTACTTGCTATTTGAAGAAGCACAAGTTACAATACTAGGAAAAAAAAAAAATTCTGTCTCAATAGTAAGATGTAAAGGGGATTATATTTTTACCTGTTCTCATATCTCTGAAGTATGTAGATGAATGTGAAAGATGTGTTCTCTTCGTACTTTAACAAGTCCAGGCTGATAGAATAAATTCAGAATGTAAAATTCAGAATATCTGTTGAAGGTCACTGACTCCAAATTCAGAATTGGGGAAGCTTCTGAAAAACAATTAATGGAATAATCATTCTATTCTCTCAGTTAAGGAATTGCTATGAAGAGGTCTAGGAAACGTCTAGTAACTCAGAGCAGCTGAAGGTTTGTACCATATGGGCAACTAGTTTCAGAATTTCTCTCCCTGGTCTTATAATCCATGTACCTTTAGGGACCTTCTCTGAATCTTAGAAAAGTAAGCATGGATTTGAAGATAATCTTTTTATTAATAAATCTTTTTAATGAACATAGCCATTAAGGGAAAAAGTGAGTTCAGGAAGCAATGATATATTACAAATGAAATTAATTAGCATGATGAAACCATAATCCTTTAATCACTAACACTCTTCTGAGTTTTATTTACTTATCAGAACATATAGACTGATTTAAAACCTGATATGAAATCCAAAAAAAGCAGACGTGCAGAGCTTAAAATAAATCTATCTGAAGTTGGCAGAATTGAGTCTGGATCATAAAAGAATAGAAATATTAAGGTGGAAAAGTCCTCCAAAATCATGGAGTCAACATTTGTCTGATGACCACCATGCTAGCAAAACCATAGCACGAAGTGCAATGTCCAGTCTTTTCTCAAACACCTCCAGGGGTGGTGACTTACTAGTTCCCTGGGCAGTTCATTCCAGGGCTTAACCACCCTTTCAGTGAAGAAATTCCTCTTGATGTTCAACCTTAGCCTCTTGTGACACAACTTCAGACCATGTCCTCTTATCCTGTCAGTAGTGGCCTAGGAGGAGAGCCCAACCCTCACCCGGCTAGAACCTCCTTTCAGGGAGTTGCAGAGAGTGATAAAGTCTCCTCTGAGACTCCTTTTCTCCAGAATAAACATCCCAGCTCCCTCAGCTGCTCCTCATATCACTTATTCTCTATAGCCTTCACCAACTCTGTTACTGTTCTCTGGACTTGTTCCAGCTCCTCAATGTCCTTCTTGCAGTGAGGCATCCAACCTGATCACAGGACTCAAGGTGAGGCCTNCATCCAACCTGATCACAGGACTCAAGGTGAGGCCTCACCAGTGCCAAGTACAGGGGCACAATCAGTGCCCTGGTCCTGCTGGTCACACTATTGCTGATACAGGCCAGGATGCCATTGGCCTTCTGGCCACCCACACTTCTGGCTCGTGTTCAGCCCTTGTTGACCAGCATACCCAGGTCCTTTTCGGGCTGCTTTCCAACCACTCTGCCCCAGCCTGTAGCACTGCACGGGGTTGTTGTGACCCAAGGGCAGGACCTGGCACCTGGCCTTATTGAACCTCATACCTTTGGCCTTGGCCCATTGATCCAGCCTGTCCAGATCCCTCAGCAGACCCTTCCTGCCCTCCAGCAGGTCAACACTTCCACCCAATTTAGTATCATCTCTGAACCTACTGAGGGTGCACTCGATCCGGTTGTCCGTATCACCAATGAAGATATTGAACAGGACCAACCCCACCACTCATCCCTCAGAGACACCACTTGTGACCAGCCCCCAGCTGGGTGCAGCACCATTCACTTCCACTCTCTGGGCCTGGCTGTGAAGCCAGCCCCTAACCCAGGTTAAGTGCACCCATCCAGGCCATAAGCTGCCAGCTTTTCCAGGAGAGTGCCATGAGAGGCAGTGTTGAAGTCTGATGAAGTCCAGGTAGACTATACCTAGACTTCTTCCTTTATCCATCCACTAAACAGGTCACCCGGTCATGAAAGGATACCGTGTTAGTTAGGCAGGACCTGTTTTTCTTAAATGCATCCTGGCTGGACCTGATTCTCTTGTCATCTTGTACATGCTGTGTGATCTCACACAAGATGATCTGTTCCACAACCTTTCCAAGGACCAAGGTCAGGCTGACAGGCCTGTAGTTACCAGGAGCTCTCTTCTGAGCCTTCTTGTGGATGGATGTTATATTGGCCAACCTCCAGTCATCCCAGACCTTCCTGGTTACTCAGGACTGATGAAAAATGATGGAGAGTGGCTTTTTGAGCTCTTCCACCAGTTCCCTCAGTGTCCTTGGTTGAATCCCATCTGGTCCCCGAACATGTGAGAGTCAAGCGTGCTGAAAGTGGCACAGCAGGTCACTAACTACTTCCTCCTGGGTTACAGGAGGTCAGTGCTGCTCCCTGTCCCTACGTACCAACTCAGGGTCTGGTTGCCCCAAAGGTAACCGGTCTTTCAGTTAAAGAGGGAGACAAAGAAGGCATTAAGTTCCTCAGCCTTTCCCTCATCCTAATTGATAATGTTCCCTTCTATGTCCAATAAAGGCTAGAGGTTTTTCTTTGGGCTGCCCTTCATTGTTAATGTATTTATAAAAACACTTTAAAAAAAAGTTTTATTCCATAGCAGTGGCCAGATTGATTTTTAGCTGAGATTTTGTCTTCCTAATTTTCTCTCTACGTCACCTAATGACATCCTCGTACTCTCCCTGACTTTCCTGCCCTTCTTCCAAGGATTGTAAACTCCCAGTGGAAACTTTCTGTTCAGCCAGGCTAGTTCTCTATGATTAGCCTTTCGGGAATTAGGAACAGCCTGCTCCCGCACCCTTAAGATTTCCTTAGCCTTCCTGAACCCCCTTGTTATTAAGGACTGTTTCCTGAGGGATTGTTTGAATCAGGCTCCTGAACATGCCAAAGTCCACCCTCTAGAAATCCTAGATACGGTTTGGTTGATTTCCTTCCTTATTTCACCAGGGATTGAAAACTTTATCATTTCACTGCCACTATGCCCAAGATGTCCTCTGACTGCCACATCTTCCACCAGCCCTTCT